>JAIUCV010000068.1:3040000-3235000 GCA_026724425.1 Erythrophleum ivorense
TCTAGAGAGGCTAAAAAGGTGTATTTATAGTGCTAGGTCTTCCAGGGGTCGAGATTAGGTAAACGGGCCGAGTAAATCGTGAAAATGCGCAAAACGGGCCTTAGTCGGCTAAGGCGGGTCGAGCGGGAAAGGCGGTGGTCGAGCGGGGCGGTCGACCGGTCGGTCGGGAAGGTGGTCGGGTCGAGCTGGGCGGTCGAGCGCGCACGGGATGGTGAAAAGAAGTCGGGTCGGACGAGGGCCATGGAGTCCCTGTCCGACCGGCTCGGTCGACCGGTGTCGTTGGTGCGATGAAGGACGGTCGGGTCGGACGGGAGCCTTGGAGTCCCTGTCCGACCGGCTTGGTCGACCGGTGTTGATGATGTCCGTTTTTCGGCTGATTTGACACTCTTCACTAAAATGATCATATCTTCCATTCTACACGGCCAAATTGCATGATTCCAATTGCGTTGGAAAGCTAACTCATGTAGGCATCGCGGTGAACTGGTTTTGGTGAAATCCATTGAGTAGAATGTTTTTGGGGCTCTTCCAAAGTTGATGCTGTGTCGCAGAGCGGCATAAAGTCCAAATCCTGTGATTTTGCTCCAAAATGCATCTTTCGACCTGTTTAGACTCTTAGTACTATAAATCCACAAAAATTACATTTTTAGATAAAAAAGCCTTTAAAAACCTTATAAAAAACATAGTAAAACCATATAAACAGGTTACAAAATAGAGGTATATCAGTCATGTTTTACCGACTTTTTAAATCCTGCAAGTGCACAGATCGAAGAAGTACGGGTTATCGAACACAAGGACTGGCTAAAATGAATACACTTTAAATCTATGGAGTTCGGATCAAGCTAGAATAAGATAAAGGATGATTGGTTGATGATCTAATAACTAAATACTAAGGCTAAGAAATCGAGGTTGTAAAGCAATGAAAGAAAGGCGTTAGGTCTCTAAGGGCTAATTCGCAGAGAAGCAAGCAATGATCAGTTCGATGATAAATATGAAAAAATTTAGGGATGATGGGATGAAAGATCCGTCTAGAACACAAAGCACGAAAATAAGTCTTTCCACTTCTGTGGCTCCGACTCCTATGAAAACTTATCTAATCGTTAGACTTGCGGTATGTCCTTAGATAGTTAATCAAGCATTAAATCGATCAAGTTCGGATACAGTTCACTAGGCTTAGTAAATCAACTTCCGCAGTCTAAGAAACCTAGCTTGTCAAATAATAAGTCCGGCGAATGATACAGCACTTCCGTGGCTCAAATCAACCTAGGATCGGATTGCTAGATGCGCGGTAAAGCAATCAGCATTAATAAGTGAACAAAACGAGACAAAGACTCTAATGATATCCCTAACAGTTCATCGAAATCATAGATCAAGCAAACAACTCATTGAATTAGTAACCCTAGCAACCTAACAAGTGAATTACTCAGACATGATCAAAGTAACAACATAGAGAGATGGAGAAAGCATGATAATAGATAAAGGTTCAGTGATATACCTCTATTTTACACCCTTTTTACATCGTTTTTATATACTTTATGCATGGTTTTACCTTGGCTTTTTGCTTTAAAAGGTAGTTTTTATGCATATATAGTGCCAAGAGTCATTTCAGGTCAAAAGATGCAATTTGGAGCAAAACAAAGGCAAAGGTCCTCAAAGCAGCTTCATGCACTATCATTTACTTTGGAAGAGCCCCAAAAACATTCTACTCAATGGATTTCACCAAAAACAGTTCGCCGCGATGCCTACATGAGTTAGATTTACAACGCAATTGGAATCATGCAATTTGGCCACGTAGAATGGGAGATATGATCGTTTTAGTGAAGAGTGTCAAATCAACCGAAAACCGGACGTCTACACCAACCGCTCGACCGAACCGGTCGGACAGGGCCTCCAAGGCTCCCGTCCGACCCGACCGTCCTTAACTGCACAAGGACACCGGTCGACCGAGCCGGTCGGACAGGGCCTCCAAGGCTCCCGTCCGACCCGACCTTCCTTCAAGTCCACGACCCATCCGGTCGACCGAGCCGGTCGGACAGGGCCTCCAAGGCTCCCGTCCGACCCGACCTCCTTTCACCATCTCGTGCGCGCCCGACCGTCATCCCGTGCGACCGTTCGACCGCCAGCTCGACCCGAGCACCAGCCCGACCGACCGGTCGACCGCCCCGCTCGACCACGACACGCCCCGCTCGACCCGGCTCGTTTCCGAAGCCCGTTTTGCACGTTTTCAAGCCCAAACTTACACCGCCTCTTATATTTCGACCAAGACCTAGGTCAAGCCGCCCTTCAAGTTCCGAAGCATTATAAATACATCTTTTTAGCCTTGTAAAAGAAGAGAGCCACACATAGAGATACAAAACATATTATTCAATAAAAGTTCTTATAGTTTTTGCTTTCTTTCATTGTCTCCTTCAAGAGAGGATCTCGGATCTCTGTTCTTATGAACATGAATTCGATTTCCTTCTCTATGTTTGAGTAGTTACCTTGTTAAGTGATAGGAAATCAAAGGATAGTGTTCATGCTTGCTTGATAATCGATATATAGAATTAGGGTTTACATAAACTCTTCACCTTTGCTTGTGTTCATTGCTTGGTGTTGATCTGGCCAATCAACATATGATCTTAGGTAGATTTGAGCCACGGAAGTGATGAACCATTCGCCTGAACTAGTATTTGGTGGGCAACTCTCTCTTAGACTGTGGAAGTTGATTTACTAGAGGTTGTGAACAATTGAGACTCGATCGAATTAATGCTTGTTTGATTATCTAAGGACATACCAAAAGTTTAGCGATTAGATAGATCAACATAGGGGTCGGAGCCACGGAAGTGGAAAGATATAAATTAGTGTCTTGAGTTCTAGGTGGTACACATTCTTAAATCCCTAACGAATCGAACTTGCTTGCTTGAATCACTCATCCCGAGATTATCCTATTGCTTAGCGCTTTCCATCCATTGATTTACAACTTTAATTGCTTTGTTTACTTGCTTTCAACGTGACAACAACCAAAATCATATTGCTTTCCTAGCTAAATCTCAATCTCATACCTTGTAGTGCACTAACTGGTCCTTGTGTTCGATATACCCGTTGCTACTCTCGATCTGTGCACTTGCAGAAAAGGGGTAGAAATTGGGAAAAGTTTAATCCCCATCAAGCTTTTTGGCGCCGTTGCCGGGGATCATTATCGTGCCTACAAGTTCTTGAAAGAGATCTAGTCTAGGTTTTTCCTGTTTTAAGTTATTTAATCTTGTTTTTCCTTTTTTGGTTTTGATTTTTCAGGTTTTAAGTTTTTCTCCTAGATGGAAGAGGATTTGAGAAATCCTAGTCCTATAAGGGCGATTCCTATACGCCACATATCTCCTCCTAGAGACAGTCCAACAGAGAAGAGGATGTCAAACCCTCCAGCTATT
Organism: Erythrophleum ivorense; assembly: GCA_026724425.1. Lineage (NCBI taxonomy): Eukaryota > Viridiplantae > Streptophyta > Magnoliopsida > Fabales > Fabaceae > Erythrophleum > Erythrophleum ivorense. Next base: position 3,043,402 of record JAIUCV010000068.1, read on the forward strand.
TCACCTTCATGGGATTCTCACAGTAGTCCTCCCGGACTAGCACCCTTGAACACCAAGAAGAACCTTCTCCCCTACCTTAATGCGGCCGAACTGGAGACGTCTAGCCAAGCCTACTATGAAAGAGAAGAACACCTTCTAGCCTCACCAGAAGAAGAAATAGATCCGGAGCTGATTGAGTTTGTGAAGAGAGACAAATTCCATGATCTCTACAATGAGTATGCACTGGAACACATTGATCACTTTGAAGGTCTTTGTGATTCCTATGGAGTTTTCGATTTTGAGAAGAAGCTAATGCTATTCAGCATGTCCTTAGCTGGGAGAGCTCTTGAGTGGGCGCAATACTCTCCTACTTTTCAAATCAACACTTGGTTAGATTGCAGAGAAGCTTTCTTGAAGAGGTTCAGCAGGAAATTCAGGAATCCACCTTTCAAATCCAAGTATAACCAAAACTCTTACCCTCACCACAACCAATCTTATGAAGAAGAAGATGATGCCTCTTTACCACCGGAGTCCATCAATGGCGACCTGATCAAGTATGTAGTAAGAGATCCTTTCCATGACTTCATATCGGAGTGTGCTCAAGAACATGTTGAGAATTTCGAAAATCTCTGTGATTACTATGGTTTGGGAGAAAACCCAAAGAAGATCAGCTTGTTCCAAACATCCCTAGCTGGCCGAGCTCAAGAGTGGGTTAGATTTTATGCCCAATATGATTTCAAGACATGGAGAAGATACAAAGAAGCCTTCCTTAACAAGTTTGCCCGTGGACAACCCTATGTGCCGCTACTCAAACCCTACCACCCGCCCTATAGAAACCACCAACCTCCACCCCACATTGAGCAGCTACCCCAAGCCACAGAAGGATTACCCCACAACCCACACCTAACCAAGCTTGAAGAGATGCTACAAGAGTACCTTGACTATCAAGTCACAAGTACAAGAGAGATGGAGAAGAAGATCGAATATGTTCATCTCACCCTTGGAGAAAAGATGGATGTTCTTTTTAACCAAGTTATCAAGCTTGACAAAGATATCAAACAACTCAAGGAAGACCATGATCGATCACTCAACCTTGTCAAGCTAGATGTTGCTGCAAAACACCACGAGCTACTTAGCAAGAGCATTGATGCCCATAGCTTCAATGATGATAATTGCAAACATCTTGGAATTATCTATAACCGGCTGTCAGCTGTAGAAGGATCTCTTTTCTCTAAGAACCAGAGAGAAAGAAGCCCCACACCCAAACCACCTCCTTTCCCTTGCAATGTCATCACAGCAATCTCCAAGGAAAACTCATCACATCTTGTAAGAAAAGAAGAAGAAGATCAAGAGTATGAGGAAGACTATGAAGATGATGAAGAAGAACAGCAGAGTTTTAACAGCAATGCAAGCTCTAGAGGAAGTGAAACCAGTCCACAGCAACCTGATACGCGATTCTCTCCACCTCCAGCTCGCATACTCGCCCTTCCTAGAATCACCGGCATTTCAAGAAAGAGAATCACCTTGGATGAACCAGAGGATTCATTCCAATATGAACCCATTGATCCTACTAAGATAAGCCCAGAGAAGCTCAAGGAATTTAACAAGAAGGTGAAGTCCATACCATTCTATGTCCCCTTTGAAGAAGCTTGGAACAACCATGATTTGGTTGAATTTTTCTTTAGTAGCAAAGAAACCAAGGATGAGATTAAGCAACTCTTTAGGCGAGCCCGCCTCTCTATGTCATCTTATGCAGCAACCCTACCCCCATCTCCGCCCTCTACACCTCCTCCCAAATGGTACAGCAACCCCATCTCCCGAGAGAAGCTAGCTGAATTCAACCGCTTTGTCCAAACACTTCCCGCAAGCATGACCTTTCATGAAGCCTGGAAGAACCACCCACTAACCAACTTCTTCCACAACTGCAAAGAGACCCCAGAAGAGAATCAGGAGCTATTTGAGAAAGCAAAGAAGCAACCATCTTTCCGAACCCTCTACAAGGTAGAAGACCCAGGACAGTTTACCATACCATGCACAATCAATGGAAGGTACTTTGATAAATCCATTGGTGATTCTGGTTCATGCATAAACCTGATGCCCACACACACTGCCAAACTACTTGGGATCACACGCCTACAACCTTCACAAATCAGCATTGGACTTGCTGATCTCACCATTGCACAACCTAGAGGTGTTGTCTACGATGTCTTGCTCGAAATTGGAGATACAAAGATACCGGTGGATTTTCATATCATGAATATCAAAGGAGGAAGTGACATGCCTATTATACTTGGAAGATCATTCTTGGCAACAGCTGGAGCCATCATGGATTGGCCAAACCGCCGCATCTCTCTTGCCAATGTCAACAAATCTGTTTTCTATGATGCCGTCCCCGTTTTCACTTCTACCAAGCATTCTCGGTTCTTATCTCCTCATGAACCGCCTGATCATCAACAAGGACGTGATGAGACACGCACAAAAAGGCTTTGTCTCAGGCCATGTCCTTCCACTTCTTCTTAGAAGAGCCAAACGGTCAAGCTAAAGACCATAAACAAGCGATGTATGGGAGGCAACCCATAAGGTCTTTTCTATCCCTTTTTAGGGGGGGTTATTGGTAGATGAATTTGTAAGAATTCTTAAAATTTTCAGAAATCTTTGTTATTGATTTGTGAATTCTAACAATCTTATTAAAATCTGTTGTTATTGGTTTGGTGATTTATAAAGTCCATACAAAATCAATTGTTATTCAAAAAGTTTGTGTTTTAATGATTTCATGAATCCATTAAAATCCTTGTTATTGGGACATGGATTTTAAACATTTTAACTCATAGAACAAGATTTCCAAAATACTACATATAACCCTTAGATTTTCAAAATTCATTATAACAAAATATTTTGATTGATTTTATGAATATACAATCTCTCTCCAAATCTAACATAAACTCTTCATAAATTTAACAAATCTCTTAACTTTCAAAATTTATCAACTCTATAGAAATTCATCTCCCAATAACCCCCCCTTAATCTTTGTTTTCATTTAATAGTTTTGTTTTGAAGTTTTGGATACAGAAATTTGAGAATCCAGCATGAAAGAAGCAGGAAGAAACCTCAGGAAAAAAGAATGCAGCATTCACCATGGTCGGGTCGACCAAGACGGTCGACCGGTGCCTCGCCCGATCGACCGTGTCCCCTCTTGCCGACCCACCATCCCACCTCACTTGCACACCATCCCACCTCGCTTGCATACCATCCCACCTCATTTGCATACCATCCCACCTCACTTACATACCATCCCACCTCATTTGCATACCATCCCACCTCACTTGCATACCATCCCACCTCATTGCATATCATCCCACCTCATTTGCATATCATCCCACCATCATCCCACCACACTTTCATCCCATACCACATCACATCCCACGCCTACTTGCTGTTCTACCACATGATGATCCTACTTCACCTACACTCAGGCGGCCCCTTTAAACTCATTGCTGGTGCGCAACAGCACTTGACCATCTAAGCCGGGATCTCATCCACATTATGGAGCAACATAGTAGCTAGACATATCATCCATCACACCATTCTTCGATTTCTAATACTATATCAGGTTACATCTTTCCTCTCATTCACAAACGCCTTATTACCTTTCTCTTTTACCTCCCTTAATCGGATTTGCTTTCACCGGGACGGTGCAAGTTAAGTCTGGGGGGATTGTCGGTACTAATGCGTTTGTTCATGTCTTGTCTTCATCTTATATCTATTTCTCTTATCAACCTTTTTCAAAACTTCTGTTTTATTGAGTCAAAATAAGTTAGGAAACTATGATCTATCCTAGGAGCTTACCATAGCATGCCAAAGCTCTTGTGATCACAAAGGCGAATATTGACACCGAACAATGCCCAACGGAACCTCTGAGGGTGGATCGACCTACTGATTTGGCAAGATTTCTAAGGTACCTGGACAATCTAAAGTCAACTCCACCACCTAATTGAACTTTTAATTTTTCTTGTCAAGGGGCTTGAGATACATATTAGCCGATTCCTCATCCCGGTCTAGTTGAGACATGTCCACCAAAGATACAATCCACCTCTCTCTCGTCTGCAAAATGAAAATCAAAAGCTTTTAAGCACAAGGAAAACGTGTAAGCAAGAGGAATGCATACGTCTGCACCTTCTTGTCTTATGGAGACCTACTCAAACAAGGAAAAGCAAAAGCCTATCCTATGATATTCCCAAAAAAGAAAAGATTCAAAGGGAAGAAGGATCGATAGAAAAAATAAAATGATACCCTAGAAAAGTAGGGAAAGATCGATCCTTCAAAAGAAAAGAGAGAAAGAGAGAGGAATGGAACTGGATGTGCTAAAAAAGACTGTCTTGGCAAACACTTGGATGGGTAAGAGTCAATGCTCTGTGATCAATACTCCCTTGATAAAGACCGCACATTTTAAATACTGTAAGGAGTTGACAATGGAAAGTTTGGAGTGCTGGATGAGATTTGTTGGGTCCGGTATGGTTCGCTAAGCTTAAGGTCAGTACGGGAAGGCTAGATTCAAAGTTAGTTTTGCTCCAAGTGAAAGCAGAGCAATGGAAGATACAAGTGCCAAAGGATAAGTGAGTTTTCATGTTTTCAAACCTCTTTCTCTGATTTAGATTCTATTTGCTTGGGGACAAGCAAAGATCTAAGTCTGGGGGAGTTGATATACCTCTATTTTACACCCTTTTTACATCGTTTTTATATACTTAATGCATGGTTTTACCGTGGCTTTTTGCTTTAAAAGGTAGTTTTTATGCATATATAGTGCCAAGAGTCATTTCAGGTCAAAAGATGCAATTTGGAGCAAAACAAAGGCAAAGGTCCTCAAAGCAGCTTCATGCACTATCATTTAATTTGGAAGAGCCCCAAAAACATTCTACTCAATGGATTTCACCAAAACCAGTTTTCCGCGATGCCTACATGAGTTAGCTTTACAACGAAATTGGAATCATGCAATTTGGCCACGTAGAATGGGAGATATGATCGTTTTAGTGAAGAGTGTCAAATCAACCGAAAACCGGACGTCTACACCAACCGCTCGACCGAACCGGTCGGACAGGGCCTCCAAGGCTCCCATCCGACCCTACCGTCCTTAACTGCACAAGGACACCGGTTGACTGAGCCGGTCGGACAGGGCCTCCAAGGCTCCCGTCCGACCCGACCTTCCTTCAAGTCCACGACCCATCCGGTCGACCGAGCCGGTCGGACAGGGCCTCCAAGGCTCCCGTCCGACCGGACCTCCTTTCACTATCCCGTGCGCGCCCGACCGTCATCCCGTGCGACCGTTCGACCGCCAGCTCGACCCGAGCACCAGCCCGACCGACCGGTCGACCGCCCCGCTGGACCACGACACGCCCCGCTCGACCCGGCTCGTTTCCGAAGCCCGTTTTGCACGTTTTCAAGCCCAAACTTACACCGCCTCTTATATTTCGACCAAGACCTAGGTCAAGCCGCCCTTCAAGTTCTGAAGTATTATAAATACATCTTTTTAGCCTTGTAAAAGAAGAGAGCCACACATAGAGATACAAAACATATTATTCAATAAAAGTTCTTATAGTTTTTGCTTTCTTTCATTGTCTCCTTCAAGAGAGGATCTCGGATCTCTGTTCTTATGAACATGAATTCGATTTCCTTCTCTATGTCTGAGTAGTTACCTTGTTAAGTGATAGGAAATCAAAGGATAGTGTTCATGCTTGCTTGATAATCGATATATAGAATTAGGGTTTACATAAACACTTCACCTTTGCTTGTGTTCATTGCTTGGTGTTGATCTGGCCAATCAACATATGATCTTAGGTAGATTTGAGCCACGGAAGTGATGAATCATTCACCTGAACTAGTATTTGGTGGGCAACTCTCTCTTAGACTGCGGAAGTTGATTTACTAGAGGTTGTGAACAATTGCGACTCGATCGAATTAATGCTTGTTTGATTATCTAAGGACATACCAAAAGTTTAGCGATTAGATAGATCAACATAGGGGTCAGAGCCACGGAAGTGGAAAGATCTAAATTAGTGTCTTGAGTTCTAGGTGGTACACATTCTTAAATCCCTAAAGAATCGAACTTGCTTGCTTGAATCACTCATCCCGAGATTATCCTATTGCTTAGCGCTTTCCATCCATTGATTTACAACTTTATTTGCTTTGTTTACTTGCTTTGTTTACTTGCTTTCAACGTGACAACAACCAAAATCATATTGCTTTCCTAGCTAAATCTCAATCTCATACCTTGTAGTGCACTAACTGGTCCTTGTGTTCGATATACCCGTTGCTACTCTCGATCTGTGCACTTGCAGAAAAGGGGTAGAAATTGGGAAAAGTTTAATCCCCATCATTCAAAAATCTTCTCCAAATTGTAGTGAGGAGGAGAGATCCTCTCTTTGAAATCTCTAGAACAAAAGTAGATCTATAAAAACTGTAATACAATGCGGCTCTCTTCTCTAGAGAGGCTAAAAAGGTGTATTTATAGTGCTAGGTCTTCCAGGGGTCGAGATTAGGTAAACGGGCCGAGTAAATCGTGAAAACGCGCAAAACGGGCCTTAGTCGGCTAAGGCGGGTCGAGCGGGAAAGGCGGCGGTCGAGCGGGGCGGTCGAGATGGTGGAAAGAAGTCGGGTCGGACGAGGGCCATGGAGTCCCTGTCCGACCGGTCTCGGTCGACCGGATTGGTCGTCGTCGTGAAGGAAGGTCGGGTCGGACGGGAGCCTTGGAGTCCCTGTCCGACCGGCTTGGTCGACCGGCTGGTGTTGATGTCCGGTTTTTGGCTGATCTGACACTCTTCACTAAAATGATCATATCTTCCATTCTAAACGGCCAAATTGCATGATTCCAATTACGTTGGAAAGCTAACTCATGTAGGCATCGCGGCGAACTAGTTTTGGTGAAATCCATTGAGTTGAATGTTTTCGGGGCTCTTCCAAAGTTGATGCTGTGTTGCAGAGCGGCATAAAGTCCAAATCCTGTGGTTTTGCTCCAAAATGCATCTTTCGACCGGTTTAGACTCTTAGTACTATAAATCCACAAAAACTACATTTTTAGATAAAAAAAGCCTTTAAAAACCTTATAAAAAGCATAGTAAAACCATATAAAAAGGGTACAAAATAGAGGTATATCAACTCCCCCAGACTTAGATCTTTGCTTGTCCTCAAGCAAATAGAATCCAAATCAGAGAAAGAGGTTTGAAAACGTAGAAACTCCTTATCCTTTTTGAGAAACCTGTGGTAGTTTCCTCTCCTGTATTCCACTAAAAACATAACCATTGTTAGACTAGATTCACATAATGCTCGGCAAGCTTAGCGAACCATACCAAACTCAACTAGTCTCATCCAGCATTCCTGACTTTCCATTGTTAACTCCTTGCATAAATTTAAAACGTGCGGTCTTTATCAAGGGAATATCGATCATTAAGCACTTGTTCTTACCCACTTGAGTTTCTCCAGGATAGTCCTTTTTGAAGCTTTTGAGTTCTTTTCCTCTCTCTTTTCTTTTGAAGGATCGATCTTTCCCTACTTTTCTAGGGTATCATTTTATTTTATTTTTTCTATCGATCCTTCTTCCCTTTCTTTTTCTTTTGGGGAAAAACATAGGATAGGCTTTTGCTTTTTCCTTGTTTTTGGTAGGTCTCCATAAGACAAGAAGGTGCAGACGTATGCATTCCTCTTGCTTACACGTTTTCCTTGTGCTTAAAAGCTTTTGATTTTCATTTTTCTGAGAGAGAGGAGAACTGCACTTTGTATTGGACACACCCTTTTGAGATCAAGTGAGGAACGACTCATATGTATGCCAAGTCCCTTGACAAGAAAAACTAGATTGATTAGATTGTCCGGGTACCTTAGAAATGTTGCCAAGTCAGTAGGTCGATCCACCGTTAGAGGTTCTGTTACGCTTATGTCTGCAACTGATGTCCGCTCTAGGGTCATAGATTGTTAGCACAACACCGGAGAATCATAGAGATAAATCATAATTTCCAACTAAGGTTTTGACTCAATAAAACATGAAAACAAGAAAAGGACATAAAAATATAAGAAAAGAAAGAGAATACATTAGTAAAGGATAAAACTCCCCCCCAGACTTAACTTGCACCATCCCGATGAAAGTAAATCAAATTAAGGGTGAGAGGAAACAGACTCAATAAGAAATATAAAAAGAAATTCATTAAAATAAGATAAGGATAGAAAATGGAGTTAGGTGTCCATTGAACCGGATACCGAGTGAAGTGTGGGTGCCTAGGTGGAGGTGTAAGGGCTGGTCGCGCTCTCCTCCTCGTCTGTAGAGTCTTCATCAGAGCCAAGTGTAGAGGTGAGTAAGAACTCTCCAAGGTCTGGCTCATGGGTTGATGTGGAAAGGCGGAAAAGGCGATCGGGAGCGATTGGCGAACAACACGGATGAGGCGCGAGATGAAGCGGGATTGGCACTGGATGGTTCTATCCAGATGGTCAAGGCGGTCTAAGGCCTGGTTGGCAGCTTGGCTGGCTGTCATGACGTTGATGTTCCGAATGGGGCGCCTTGCCTTGATGGTCTTATGCGTGAGATAGTAGGTATGTATCTGGTAGCGCGGTGTTTCAGGGGTTTCAATGAAGTACTTTTCTGGTGGTGGTGAGAATGTAACAGCACCGGAGCTGAGGAGCGGGAGGTCGTCGCAAGGCAGTTGCACAAGCGCGGTTTCAGATGTTCCAATGGGGCATACATAGCAAAACTGTGTTGGGTTCTTGGTCCAGCCATTGAGGAAACGAATATGTTGAAGGGCTGTGAGGTCGAAAGGAGCGGCGTCTTTACTGGGCTTGTAATGTGAGATGTCAATCTTGCAATGGTTGACAATTTATGTGATAAGTCTCCCAAAATGCACAACGACCTTCTTGTTGTCTGTGTCCTGTGCCCAAAGCTTCACATTCACAAGTGTTTTGGCAAACAAAAGGCCAAGGTTTGCATTGTATTTGTAGCTGAAGAAGGGCGTTCTCAGGATGTAGAACTCGTCTGATGTGACTTTGCTGGTTTCCGGTTTGCACTGTAGAGTGGTGGTGATGAGGCGGTGCACATAGCGGATTGCGGATGAGAGATTCGTGAAACCTTTGATCGGGAAGCGAGGAACGGTTCATCAGCAAAGTGGGTCCAGTTGGAGAAGTCATTATCACGAGTGAGGTGGTTCTCCTTGAAGTCATGAGAGGTCTCATTGGCGAAACCAAAGAGCTTGCAAATGGTGGCTATGGATATCCGACCACGTTGATCACCGATCGTGAAGAAAAGTATCCCATTGCCGGCTGGCTGGTCATCATCGTTGTTGGGGAAGGCAAGAGTGACGGTGGAGAGGAAGTCTCTTGTAAGTTCTGTGTACTCCTTGCATTGTATCTTGAAAAGCTTGCTCATTCCTAGCTTCTTTAGGTACCATATGACATCACTCTTGATGTTGAGGAGGTCAAGAGTGTGATTATCCATTGTCACACATGGTTCAATGATGACTCTTTCCATTGCCGTTACATACTCTCCATTGCATTGAATAGGTTGGTTGACAAACTTGACAAGGGGCTGATTATCGGAATCACTTGCCTCGTTCGTTGGTTTTGAGTGCTGATTTCGATGTGGTTGCTCGTTCAGTGAGGCTTTGGTTTGCTTTTAGCTTGATTTGTTTCCTTGGTGGCTCTAAAGCGACATTCTTCTTCCTTATTGCCTCAGTTAGCTTTGTTCTTGCCATGGTACCTACAAAAACAAATTCTCACCAAGAGACATGAGTTTGTGTTCTTAAAGTTTGTTGGAAGAAAAGAGTAGATGATCAGTATAATATCAACTCAAATCAAGCCTCATAAAACCAATCAAGTGAACAATCATCTTTTTAAGGTTCAAAATCCTAGCTATTTTCGGATTTACTGTTCATGCTATGATATAACTCAAAATTTTGAAATTCATAAGCTAATCATGCTGTAATAAAGTTATAAATCACAAATCCTAAAGATATTCTAGGTGTTTAAGCATTGAATACCCTAATTTCATCATTGAATCAAAGGTTTTGAATACCCAAAATAAGTTTTGTGAAAAAACTATTCAAAAATTGAAATTAGAATCTTATATTCTCTAAACCACTTTGATTTCACACAAATAAGCTTAAGATCACAAGTCTATTAGGAGCATAAATTTCAAGTCTAAATAAAAGCTTAGCCAAGAAACTCTCATATGTTTGGATTTTGTAAAATCATAGATATTGGGTTTTAGAGATCATACCTTGTGTTGGAAAGAGAGATTGGGGATTAGGAGAGCTAAAATCGAAATCCAATTGAAGAAATACCAAAGTTTTAAAGAAAATTTTGTGAAGGTCTTTCAATGGAGTTTAGGGTTGTCAAAAAGCTTTTCTTTGGAGAAGAGAATGAAAAGTGGTGTTTTCAATCTCAAAAATCTCTTTAAATCCTTCTTAAAATCGATTTTGGTTTAGAAAAATCGGTTTGGTTTGGTTAAAACCGGTTCAATTTAAGTAGGAAGGAGAAGCTTATCTTGGTTTTGGGTGGCATGGTTGAGTGGTCGGTCGATTGGTTTGGTCGACCCGGAGTGTTTTGGTCGACCGGTCGACCGAACCTCTTGGAGTCCCTGTCCGAACGTGTTTGGTCGACCCAGACGGCTTGGCGGTTCTACTTCTATGTACCTCTTGCACCATTGTGATATCCATTCTATCCTATCCTGCTAAAAGAAAACAAAGAAAACAAAGTAAAACTAAAACTAAAAACTGAAATTTAAAGGTGTTACCTTATGGGTTGCCTCCCATGCAGCGCTTGTTTAAGGTCTTTAGCTTGACCGTAATGCTCTTTAGGATTTAAGAGAGGGTAGTGATCAATGGAACTTTTTGTCCATCAAGATCTTTCTTCTTGGGATTTATATCAGGAGGATGATTCACGGCGGGATAGACAATCTCTCCATACTTGTCCCGGGGCACTTCGGCCATAGGAAAAAGTTTTATAGTGTTGGAAAACTTTTCCTTGAATCCTTCCAAAGTTTCATCATTCAGCTTTTCCTGGAGGAGAATCCTAACTTTTGCAAATCCTCTAGGTTGCTTAACCTTCTTAATGGTCTCTGTCCCGGTCTTGTCCTTGATCGGTCCTTTTGGTGGATGTTAATGTGATGTCGTAGTCTTACTTCTTGCTTCTGAGGCAAGTTGCTTGGGCTGGTGGGCAAGGTCTTTGCTAGGCAAGCTGGACAGGATTTTCTCTTCTTCCGGAGGCTTGGGGATGATCTTATTCTCTTGTACCATATCAACTGATGGGTTCTTTGTTGAACACATGGGGAAGAACATTTCTTTATTCACCTTGTTGAATGAGATCCTCCGGTTGGGAAAATCGAAAATGGCTCCAACGGTTGATAGAAAGGGGGTGCCAAGGATGAGGGGTCTATGGCTACTTTCTCTCATTTCCACTATTTGAAAGTCGGTAGGAATAGAACAGTTCCCAAGTCGTAACATCACGTCTGGGATGAAACCATAAGGTGTTTGCGAGAATGAATCGGCATAGTTGATAGAGATGGATGAAGGTTGGATGTTGGTGAGGCCTATCTCGTCTGCAATCTTCTTTGACATGATGTTGACATTAGCTCCTGTGTCACAAAGAGAATCGGTGAGATCAACTTTATTAATAGAACATGGAACTACAAACTTCCCAGAGTTATCCGCCTTTGGAATGATCTTGGGGAAAAGGCGTCTTTTCCTTGCACGGTTGGATTCTTTCTCGGGATAGATTTCTTCAGGCCGGGTCATACAGTCATACTTAGGTGGGGAGAGCTTCCATTTAGGGGTAGAATCCTCAAACTTCTTTTCTATTGTAGCGGAGTTGCAAAAAGATTTCTTGGACTTCATCTCTTGTTTTTTAACTGCTTCTGCGGTTTGAGCGGCTTGTACTTCCAATTTCTTGACATGAGCGGCCATGGCATCGTATTTGGCATGGAGATCATTGAACAAAGTGTCCATCTTCTCATTCATCTCCTTGTTGTTCCTCTTTTGACATTCCATGATCTGTTGAAACATTCCCTCGAACTTGTTGTTTGGCTGGGCTAAAGGAGGTTGGCTGGAGGGTAAACCATATGGTTCCTTTGGTGGGTATGGTGCTCTTTGGTCATAGTTCGGCCTAGGTTGAAACTGGTTTCCTTGCTGCTGGAAACGATCTCCATAGGGTTGGAAGGGTGGTCCCTGCTGCTGGAAACTTGGGGGATAGATTTGGTCTTGTGGGTTCTCCACATTGGTGCTGCGGTAAGAAAGGTTTGGGTTTGACCGGTAGTTGGGATTGTATCCCCTGTTTCCATAGTTACCAATGTAGTTAACTTCTTCCTCAAGATGATCATTGAAGAAATCTCCCATGCATTCCCTTGTAGGATCATCATTTACATCATTTATGCCCTCAACTGCATGTATGTGTCTTGGTTGTCCTTTTAGAACTTGAGCCATCATATTCTTCAGTTCAGCCATTTGAGTAGCATCAGGGGGTGTGTTGGTAGAGCGGTGTGATCTATCATAGTCGGGGCAGTTGTTGCAATCACTTGCTTCAAGGTTCTCAATCAAGACTTTGGCTTCCTCAACAGTCTTTGTCATAAAATTTCCATTGCTTGCAGTATCCAAGGATAACTTATACTTGTGGTCTATGCAACGATAGAAGATGTTCCAAAGGTTCCCTTCCTTGAAACCGTGGTTAGGGCAGTCCTTAATGTACTCCTTGAATAGATCCAATGCCTCATAGAATGATTCGGTTGCTCCTTGGCGAAATCCAGAGATCTTGTTTCTAACAGAAATTGATCTTTGCTTAGTGTAGAAATGGTTGATGAATGCTGCCTTGTACTCGTCCCAAGTAGTGATCGAATGGGCAGGAAGAGACTTTAACCATCTAAGGGCTTTGTCGCCAAGAGAAAATGAGAAAAGTTTGCACTTTAGGTAGTCGGCTGAGACTCCATTGGCTCGGGTGGTGCTGCAAATTTCTTCAAAGTTATCTATGTGATCAAGCGGGTGCTCAGCTGGTAGGCCATGAAACTGGTTTTGCTTAACCAATGCTATGATTTGAGGCTTGATCCCATAGTCATTCCTCTGAGGTGGAGGTGGGTGGATCGGATTTCGATCTATAAAGAAGGCATCAGCGGAGTCATAGTCTCCAATGGTTAGGTTGTTAGCTTGAGGTTGTGCATCAACTTCCCTAGCAGGAGGTTGTGGTGCTAAGGGTGGAGGTGGATCTCTCCCTTCAGCTACAACTCTAGCTACTGCTGCATCATGAGCGGCTTGAGCCATCTCCTGAGCTCTTTGTCTTCTAAGTGTCTTTTCAAGTCGGTCGATTTCAGCAACTGGTTCAAGTAGATTGTCCCTATTAGACTGTCTAGTCATGCACCTGAAAAACAAAAGAAGAAAACCAATGAAAAGTAAGATAAACTAGAAAAACCAAAAGCAAAAAAATGAAAATGCAAGAAAACAATGAAATCCTAGAATGAAAATGCCAGAAAACAATAAAATCCTAGACTAGATCCTAATCGAGATTCAAAGGTACTGCTGCAGTCCCCGTTAGCGGCGCCAAAAACTTGATGTGTGGTCAGGTTTTACCGACTTTTTAAATCCTGCAAGTGCACAGATCGCAGAAGTACGGGTTATCGAACACAAGGACTGGCTAAAATGAATACACTTTAAATCTATGGAGTTCGGATCAAGCTAGAATAAGATAAAGGATGATTGGTTGGTGATCTAATAACTAAATACTAAGGCTAAGAAATCGAGGTTGTAAAGCAATGAAAGAAAGGCGTTAGGTCTCTAGGGGCTAATTCGCAGAGAAGCAAGCAATAATCAGTTCGATGATAGATATGAATCAATTTAGGGATGATGGGATGATAGATCCGTCTAGAACACAAAACACAAAAATAAGTCTTTCCACTTCCGTGGCTCCGACTCCTATGATAACTTATCTAATCGCTAAACTTTCGGTATGTCCTTAGATAGTTAATCAAGCATTAAATCGATCAAGTTCGGATACAGTTCACTAGGCTTAGTAAATCAACTTTCGCAGTCTAAGAAACCTAGCTTGTCAAAGAATAGGTCCGGCGAATGATACAGCACTTCCGTGGCTCAAATCAACCTAGGATCGGATTGCTAGATGCGCGGTAAAGCAATCAGCATTAATAAGTGAACAAAACGAGACAAAGACTCTAATGATATCCCTAACAGTTCATCAAAATCATAGATCAAGCAAACAACTCATTGAATTAGTAACCCTAGCAACCTAACAAGGGAATTACTCATACATGATCAAAGTAACAACATAGAGAGATGGAGAAAGCATGATAATAGATAAAGGTTCAGAAATCTTCTCCAAATTGTAGTGAGGAGGAGAGATCCTCTCCTTGAAATCTCTAGAACAAAAGTAGATCTATAAAAACTGTAATACAATGCGGCTCTCTTCTCTAGAGAGGCTAAAAAGGTGTATTTATAGTGCTAGGTCTTCCAGGGGTCGAGATTAGGTAAACGGGCTGAGTAAATCGTGAAAACGCGCAAAACGGGCCTTAGTCGGCTAAGGCGGGTCGAGCGGGAAAGGCGGCGGTCGAGCGGGGCGGTCGAGATGGTGGAAAGAAGTCGGGTCGGACGAGGGCCATGGAGTCCCTGTCCGACCGGTCTCGGTCAACCGGATTGGTCGTCGTCGTGAAGGAAGGTCGGGTCGGACGGGACCCTTGGAGTCCCTGTCCGACCGGCTTGGTCGACCGGCTGGTGTTGATGTCCGGTTTTCGGCTGATCTGACACTCTTCACTAAAATGATCATATCTTCCATTCTACACGGCCAAATTGCATGATTCCAATTACGTTGGAAAGCTAACTCATATAGGCATTGCGGCAAACTGTAAAATGACCATATGGCAATCACATTGTTGCAAAATTTTATCTAAATTATTCGATTTAGGGTTTAGGGTAAAGTAGATCTACCATGTAGATCTACAAAATCATTAATTCTTAAATTTAAATTTAAAATTAAATAAAAAATAATTTGACAACGAAACCTGTATGAATAATTAAAACATAGACATTACCATCTACCAAAAATATGAATGCATACAAATGAAACATTTATAGATAAGCAAAGACATTTAGGTTAAAACCTATAAATGTGTGAGGTCTACCGGGTAAGTCTACCCATGTAGATCTACCAAATCATTAAATCTTAAATTTAAATTAAAAATTAAATAAAAAAGAATTTAACAACAAAACCTGTATGAATAATTAAAAGGTAGACATTATCGTCTTCCAAAAATATGAATGCATACAAATGAATCATTTATAGATAAGCAAAGACATTTGGGTTAAAACCTATAAAAGTGTGAGGACTACAGAGTAAGTCTACCAAGGAGGTCTACCAAATCATTAAATCTTAATTATTCGATTTAGGGTTTGGAGTAAAGTAGACCTAACACGTAGAATAACCTAGTAGACCGCAATAGAGGTCTACTGAAGGCAGTGGTGGACGGCAATAGAGGTCTACCAACCGTTTGAACCATAAATTGAACGCCTGAACCGGAAAATTGACCTTCTTATATAAAGAAATAGTTAACCTAATTGTGTTGAAATTAAAATATCTCTTCTCTCTAAAACGGCGCCTCCCATTCCTCTCTCTCCATAAACCTCCGCCCATCTTGTTCTTCATCTCTCTCACCGTTCAAACAGCTTTCTCACCGGATATTTCTCCACCTCCAGTCTCTAGCCGCCATCTTATGCTCTGGTAAGTCATTTATCTTCTCTCCAGAACAAATCTAAATCAGATCTGAGCTGCAACATAATGCATTGGCTTATTTTTATAGATCTGAGCACCAAAAAAGCTTTAGAGGAAGGAGGGTCCGAGCACAGATTAGATGGGAATATGCAGTTTTTCTTCCTCCTCAGCCTACATCTCCTTCTCTGATCGCCACCGTCACCGCCGCCGTAAGTTTTTCTCTCTCGATCTGTGATAGATGGAGGTTTTGTTTTCTCAGATCTACTCTGAAATCCTTTAGATCTAAAGTTTTGCTGCCATAAATCATTTCGGAGTTGAAATGAAAAATAAAGTTGATTAAAATGAGAAAATTTGGATTTTGTGGAATTTTGCAGGAAAGCTACAGAGAAAATCAGCTTCTGCATCTTGTGGAAGAATGCTCCGTTTTTGGTAGATCTCTGTGGTAGACCTCTGTGGTAGACCTCTGTGGTAGACCTCTGTTGTAGACCTCTGTGGTAGACCTTTGTTGTAGACCTTTGTTGTAGACCTCTGTGGTAGACCTCTGTGGTAGAGATTATGGGTAAAACCCGTTATTTGCTTGGATCTTCCATAGTTTGTCTTCTCTGAAAACAAGATTGAAATTTTATGTTGTTTGTGAAGGTTTTTCAATTTAGGAGCTGGTCTCAGTGATGCTTTTTTATCCCCAGTTAGTTAGTTTTCTCGGTTTGACATAAGTAGGTTCTTTTTATAGATCTTGATCTATTGGTCTGTGTGATATAGTTTTGGATACTATTTCTTATCAAGCTTATTTTGTAGGAAGTAAATAGGCTATTGGAAGTGGCAGCTGCAAGATAGAACATAAAGGTTATTGAGATCCTCTTCCCGTTGACGGCAAAACCCGAATCTGTTTCGGCTTGGTCAGTAGATGGAATTCTCGCTCACATGGAATTAATCAAATAGGCTTCCTCGGAGACTGCACACTACTTTAATCTCCATATTTGCTTATCAATTCATAATTTTCTCTCATCTTATATTGAAATGAGAGAAAATTGTTGCTTTTCTCAGTTTAAACACTTGTTGCTTTTAGTTTCAATTTTCATTGTAAGACTTTGTTCTCAAATTAAAAGATTTTCTGTATTATTTTCATGGTTTTTATTGGCAATTTCACTTATCATCAATACAAATCAAACAAATCAAATCACTTTATGAACTCTTAATGACATTGTGGCAAAATTTACAAAAGGTAACTAGGATATAACATAATTCAAGAATAACTACGGAAGTCATTTTGTGCTACTTCAACATGAGTAACATCTCGAATTAATGCAAGTTTTGCGAGACATAGGCTGCGACCCGTAACATACATAAAAAGTTGAAAAGAGAATGAAGTAGACCTTTTACGTAGACCTCAGTGATAGACCTCATGCGTAAATCTTCATAGTAGACCTCCATTTCAGTCTACCTTTACGTAGTAGACCTCGTCTTCAGTATGCACTTCGAACAACTATAAACTATGAACATAGATGCAAAGGCGCAACACATGCCATGAGCTGTCTTCTAACATCAGCCATTTTCCATAGACGGAAGCTAAACAAACCATTTTCTGCAACAGAAACAAACAAAACAACATAAGTATATTAGTAGACCTAAGGCGTAGACCTAACGTGTAGACCTCCATATCGGTCTACCAATAAATTAAGCTAGTTTACTAATTTAAAAGAAAACCGAATAGAGCCTTAATCACACCGAATGAACATTTAAAACTCATATATAAGCAAGTAAACAAGTAAAAACAACCAACTGTTCAAGAAAATTTTCAAAATACTAGATATATTGACCCAAAAAACGATTTACAAAATAACACATAATAGTAGACCTACAACGTCGATCTACGTCGTAGACCTAATACGTAGACCTACAACGTAGATCTCTACTGAGGTCTACTCCATGTGGAGGTTAGTTTTGCAATTGATCGAGAAAAATGTTTTTGTCCGAAGGTCTACCGCGGAGGTCTACTCCACGTGGAGGTTAGTTTTGCAATTGATCGAGAAAAATGTTTTCGGCGGTAGACCTCGTTTTGATTAGTAGACCTCTGAATTGGTCTACGGAGCACAACGAGGTCTACGTTGTAAGTCTACCGCAAAAAGTAGACCTCAAAATGGTTAGTTTTCAGTTGACTCAAGTTTGACTTTCCTCTAGTAGACCTTCGCAGTAGACCTCAGTTTTTTTGCGTTGACCAGATATTTTCGTAGACCTCACCTGAGGTCTACCAGACCCCGTAGACCTCAACGGTAGACCTCAATGTCGAAAATCTCTCCTTTTTGAGGAAAGTCAAACTTTTGTCAACTGCGAAACCAACTTTTTTTTGTAGGTAGACCTAAGCCGTAGACCTCCAACAAACATTTTTCTCGATCAATTGCAAAACTAACCTCCACGTGGAGTAGACCTCCGCGGTAGACCTCCGGACAAAAACATTTTTCTCGATCAATTGCAAAACTAACCTCCACGTGGAGTAGACCTCAGTTGAGGTCTACGACTAGTTTTTTTTGTTTGCAAAGGAAATGTCGCGGTCTACCCTGCGTTGACCAGTAGACCTCAACTGAGGTCTACATTCGCGGACAAAAACTGAAATTCTTAGAATTATGGAAGAAAAGTTACATGACAGTCGGAGAAAGGCTATTAGAGGGCTAATAACTTCGATTTAAGCCTTCAATAACAAGCTCCGGTCGTTGCTGTAAGCTAAACAATCGGAAATGTCAAGATCCAAGATTTGAGTTTGCTTATAGAGTTTTTGGGATGAAAATGGGGAGAAAATGGAAGAATAAGAGTTTATGAGATGAGAGAATGAGCAATGGTAGCTCAAAAGTGAGAGTTCGGAGCATTAACAGCTCCAAATTGGGCGAAAATGGTGGTTGGCAATACTGATGATATGGCATTTTGGAAATTAAGTGTAGAAGATGAGGGGTATTTGGTCTTTATGCAGCTCTCGTAGACCTCAGTTGAGGTCTACCACTCGAAATAGTAATGGTATTCTCGTAAATAATTGGACAAAAAATAATAAAAAATTGAAGAGGTTAGTTTTGCATTTGACCACAATTTGTGGTCTAAAAGTGAAAACACCCCTAATATTTTTTACTGATTGCTTTTGAAGTATAAATAAGAGAATGGGTGAATTTATATGGTACAATATATTAAAGGAGAAGCAGTTTTGCTGATTAGCAGCTCCACAGTTTTTTGGATTCTTTTTTTTTCTTATATATGTATCGAAACATATAAAAACACGCGGATCTTGCTTGACCCGTTTACATATCGCGCGATCCCTTTTTAATACTCGGATCTTCTGCAATTTCTATTTGCAAAACATTTGGGTTTCGATATTGGGCTTCGATATTACTCAGTTTTGTCTGCGGCCTTGCCAAATCCATTTTATTATCTTTTAGGGAAAATTGGAAATGAAGGATGTTTTTACTATACCTTTAGCGATCTATACCTTTCTTTTTTTACTCTGAGGGATTAGTCAGCGAGACTCATTAGACTCTAACAAAGCAAAAGACTTTATTTTATTTTTGTTTGGGTTACTTTCAAAAATAGACAAAAAATTGTGGTCAATTGCAAAAGTAACCCCCGTTGCAAAATGCTTTTTTTTTTCCTTCTTCACCCTTCCCATATTTACGTAATAAGGAAAATGTCATTACTTTTTTCCTTGAAGTATATCCGTAAAGTCTGCTACGAAAATCAAATGTCCAAAGAAACCTCTTCTTCACTTATTCACGAAAATGCCATCACCATCAATTCATCCAACAACCATTCTCAACCAAAATCAAGCTTTGAATGCATGATTTCCTCTTTAAACATATCTACAAACTCATTCTATCATCTCATAAACATATATTCTTCAATTTCTTCTCCATTTTCACCCCAAAAACTCACATTTTCATCTTTTCAAAGTTTATGTTCTTAGATCTTGCCATTATCGATGTGAGATCATGCTAACTGTTGGGGAAGTTTGTTGAAGCTCTAAATCGAAGTTCTGGGCCGTCAACGTAACTTAAGATCATGGCAAGGTAAAAATCCGGTCGATCTGAATGAATTTCACATATTTGTAGCGAAGTAGACTTTATAATGAAATCTACTCACGTAAATAGACTTCAATACAAAATCTTCTGGTCAACGAACAGGTTAGTTTTGCAATTGACTTTACAAAATTTTGGAGAGTAGACTTCATTGTGAAGTCTGCGCCATATTCCTTTGAAATCAAAAAAAATACGGCGTAGACTTCATTATGAAGTTTGTAGACTTCTCGCTGAAGTCTATTAGGTTAGTTTTGCAATTGATCAACCAAATACTTTTTTGTGAATTCTATCCCTGAAGTCTACCGAAAAAAAAGGTTAGTTTTGCAATTGACCAACGCTTGACTTTTTAGGAAATCTACACTGGAAGTCTATTTAGGCTGTTTGAAGTCTATTACCTGATAGAATTCCGGTTGAAGTCTACTGGTCAACGTTTATCGAAATAAACTTCGTGGTGAAGTCTACTTTCCAAAATCAAAAAATTCAATCAGTTGCAAAAATTCAATCAATTCACCCGTATGAACTCTAATTCCTGTCGTAGACTTCACCGGTAGACTTCATAACAGAGTTAGACTTCATTTTGAAGTCTAATCATGTTAATGAAGTCTTTTCGAAAAAGTCAAAGCGAAAGTCAATAGCAAAACTAATTTTTTTTTTTCATTAGACTTCAGGGATAGACTTCACAAAAAAAGTATTTGGTTGATCAATTGCAAAACTAACCTAATAGACTTCAGCGAGAAGTCTACTGTGTGAGCTGAAACCTACACAATAGAGATTAGTGTGTATTTGGGGAGAGTCGGAATTTCCTTAAGTAAGACACAAAGAAGATGAGCCAAAGATGGTTGTATTGATAGCTGTTAAGAGAGCTATAGAGTTTTGGCGTGTGCCTTTTTCTGGGTCCAAAAATCCTCCGAAACCATGAGAGTTGATCCCTATTTATAAGAGTATAGGAACCGACTTTAACAAGATTTAATGAATATTCTCTCAGATTTCCTTCCATTTTTCCTTTGCGCCGCCTTTAGCTAGGGCACCTAAATCATGGGCTTTCCTTGATGGGCCTTGGCTCGAATCGTTTCGTTAGATGTCGACTCGGCCCATCGAGAATCGGGGATAACCGCCGAGGCGCCGGTTCGATTGTTGGTTCGTTTGGGTATCGACGAGCCGACGGCTTGGGTTGGTAGGCAGAACCAAATCATTTTATGGCATTTCGATTGAGCACCTCTTCATTCCTGTCTGGTTCAAATGACAGCTTGTAGGGGTGAAAACCGACCCCAACAGTTAGCCCCCAGCTCGTTAGTCTTATGAGTAAGAGTGATGAGCTAAAAGTCGAGCGGGTCATTTGAATCTAGTGTTGACGAGGTGATTGGGCTCGTCTCCTCTCAGATAATCGGCTCATCTATCATACGAGACTTGATTTTTCAGCGTTAATATCACAATAATTGCTTCAATTTTGACTCGTTTCAACAATCGTTATCAGATTTGCTTTTTATTTGAAACGACGCCGAATCATCTTTTCGTTAATGGGCTCGAACCCATGGACACGCCTGGGCCCAATATCCCCAATGCAAGCCCTAGGGTTTGACGAGAGTCGGGATGCGTCGTTTCATCATCTCGAACCGACGCACCCACGCGCCAGAACTTCTATAAATATCGAGTTTTGGGTTACTTCTCCGCTTCACTTCTCTCTCCAAACTCGGACGAAAAAGGTAGATCCTCTTTCTCTTCTCTCCTTTTTCATTTTAAACCTTGTTCGTGTTTTTCGTCGCACCTCCACGATTTATTGTTTTTCCGGCGGATCTTCAAACCTTTCCGACCGATCTTCAAGTTTTCCGATTAATCTTCAAGTGAAGAGATATTCTGAGGCGAAATGTTTGAGAATAGCCATACTCCTTCCGTCGAGCCGAGCCATTCAGAAGATCAATCCTATGCTTCCAGTGAATCGACTGATACCGTCAGGCGTCCACCTTCTTCCTCCGAGCCATCCGATTCTGTAGGCTCGCATAACTCTTACACGTCTTGGGGTCGAAAAATAATTAATTCGCCCACAAGTGAAGGTAATAATTCGTCGATGCGGGTTGAGGATGATGCTGAGATTGATCCTCTAGCTAACGAGCCGTTATCCCTACACCGTGACGGTTCAAACAACCCAATCAGGCCGAGGATCGATAACGAGATGGTAAACGAGCCGAACGAGATGGCTCTCCTTCAGGCCGAGACGGAGTTTCTTGATGATCAATCGGGTCGCGCCGTTGAAATGGCCCTTCATCCTATGTTTAATCCGGAAGAAATCAAAGAAGAACGGATGCTAGCCGACGAAGAGGTTGAGAATGTTCTTCGCAGGGCGGTCGGAACTAGTTTGTCTCGGGCGACGAAGAAACGAATCTAAAAGAAACGAGCTCCAGGGAGAAAAGTCCATGGGAAATTAGTTCCAGATCCTCCTGGCTCAACGCTTTGTACACATGATTCTTTGAAGCTTCTCAGGCGCCGCTTCAATATCTCTGAAGAGGTCGAATTTTTCCTTCCTTCATCGAACTGTCGAGCAGACTCTCCTCCCGTGGGATGTTTGACATTATACGAGAGTTTTGTCTACGAATGCTTCTTGTGGTTTCCGATTCTGAGCCTGATCTTGCATTACCTGAGCAAATACGGGCTTATAATTGGTCAGCTTATGCCGCAGGGCCTTCGTCATTTAATCGGGTTGATCGTCCGCAGTTTTGAAGTTGGTATTCCGATCGGAATTCACCATCTCCAGAATCTCCTGGAAATTCGGTCGGGTCCAAAAAGGTCGCTTCGGTATTATCTCTCCAACAAAAGAAATAGGAGGATCATCAGCGGTTTCCCTAATAAGGATAGTGGTTGGGAGAATTACTTTTTCTTTGTCCCAATTAACGGAGCGACGGTTGGGGAGGTGCCTCCGAAATTCGTTAGGAGAGATTGGCAACCAATTGGTAGCCGAACCGAAGCACAATCATCATTTTGAACTACAGCCACCGTTATCTAATCGTTCTCTTTTTTTCTGTTGTTTTGTAGCTCGAAGGCTCGTACTCCGTTTTCCGAAAGATCTTCTTGACGTAGTAAATCTTCGCTGATCATCGTTGGCCAGTAGTAAACATGCTGTTTGATCTTGATGGCCAGGGCTCGTCCTCCGGAATAGTTACCGCACGAGCCGCTGTGTACTTCTTCCATAACTTTCCTTGCTTCGCTGCCCTCCACGCAGAAGAGAAGGGGACCCGAGAATCTCCACTTGAATACGGCATCCCTTACCAGAATATATTGTGCGGCCTGTGCCTTTAGTTTGCGAGCTGCCCATTTATCTGCCGGCACCTCTCCGTCTGCTATGTAAACGCGGATCGGTCCCAACCATTTTTTATCAAAACCGTACTCTGTTTTGTCGTCTATGTCCATTTCGTCGACCGCGACATCAACCTCCGGCTCTTCTTCGATTGATGTCATCAACACCACTGGCTCGCCTACGTCGATGCTGGGATATTCGATGAATTCCACCGGGATTATTAATTCTTTTTAAGTCGGGGTCAGAAGTCGAGGCCAAAGACGCGAGAGCGTCAGCTTGAGTGTTTTCGCCTCGCAGAATTCTTTCCAAAGCGAATTTGCTGAATTGTTCAGCTAAGCTTTTGACGACTCCGAGGTATGCTTCCATTCTCTGGTCCTTGGTGGCGTACTCGCCGCTGAACTGATTTGCGACGAGCTGGGAGTCACAATAGGCATGTATGACTTGGGCCCCGATTCCAAGTGCGAGCCCCACCCGGCTATCAAGGCTTCGTATTTCGCTTCGTTATTTGATGCGCCAAAGTTGAGACGGAGAGACAGTTCCAAAATTTCCCCGGTTGGAGAGGTCAATCGGATGCCGACCCAGCGCCTTGTTTTGATGACGATCCGTCTACATGCAATAACCATGTGGAGCCAAGGCTTGGTTCGTCAGTCGTGCCAATTTGTAGCTCGATCAGGAAATCTGCCAAAACTTGTGATTTGGAGCATGTCCTGCTTCGATATTCAATATAGTATTCGCTCAGTTCGATTGCCCATTTGGCTAGTCTCCCGGAATGACTCGGACTATGCAGGATCGTCCTTAGCGGTGAAGCTGTGCGGATCACGATCGAATGTGATTGGAAGTATGGGCGCAATTTCCGAGCCGATGTGACAACTGCCAGTGCGAGCTTTTCCGTTTATGGATATCTCGTCTCCGCGTCCGTCAAGCTCTGACTTACATAGAAGATCGGTTTCTGAACTCCGCGCTCCTCTCGTATCAGAACTCCGCTAACTGCTGTCATTGATACGACGATGTACAGGTATAGCGGTTCTCCTTCCTCTGGTTTAGCCAAAATTGGAGGGCTCGCCAGGTATGCTTTCAACTCGCGAAACGCCTCCTCGCATTCCGTCGTCCATTCGAATTTTTTATTTCCTCGCAATGTGTCGTAGAATGGCAAACATTTATCTGTGGATCGCGAAATAAAGCGGTTAAGTGCAGAGATGCGTCCGGTCAGCTGTTGTATCTCTCGCTTCGTTTTTGGCGAGGGCATTATGATCAAGGCTTGAATTTGCTTCGATGCCTCTATGAGTCACTAGGTAGCCGAGGAATTCTCCTGATGTTACGACGAACCGACAATTAGTTGGGTTAAGCTTCTTATTATGCGAGTTCAACTGTTCGAAACAGTCTTGGAGATGTGTCATGTGCTCTCCTTTCTTCAGTGATTTCACCAGCATATCATCGATATACACCTCCATAGTCTTTCCGACTTACGAGGCAAACATCTTATTTACGAGCTGTTGATATGTTGCTCCTGCATTCTTGAGTCCAAATGGCATAACTTTGTAACAGTAGATGCCTCGGTCTGTTTGGAAGGCTGTTTTTTCTCTGTCATCAGGATGCATTCGTATTTGGTTGTAACCAGAAAAGGCTTCCATGAAAGTGAGCAGTTCGTTTCCCGCCGTAGCTTCTACGAGCCTATCGATATGCGGGAGTGGGAAGCTATCCTTGGGGCATGCTTTGTTCAGATCGGTAAAATCTATGCATACTCGCCATTTTCCATTCTTCTTTTTGACCACCACTGGGTTAGAGAGCCAGTCGGGATATTTTGCTTCGGAGATCGAGCCGAGTTTTAAAAGACGCTCCACTTCTTCGTTAACAGCTTTGAATCGCTCGTGTCCCAGCTTTCTCCGCTTTTGCTTCACTGGTTTGAACGTCGGATGTACATTCAGCTCGTGACAGGTAATGCCGATATCTATCCCGGGCATGTCTTATGCCGTCCAAGCGGAAGTATCGATGTTTTGTTTTAAGAAAGAAATCAGTTCTTCCTTTATCGGCTCGTCCAAGTTCGCTCCTATTTCCACACACCTTTCTGGATTTTTCTCGTCGATACATATGGAGATTATGGCGTCGCCGGTGATCTGTAATTGCTATAAAAGGTTTGCGAGATCGCTTGCCGACTCGCGGCTCGTCTTAATATTTTTTCTATCATGTTCAGCGATTAGTTCGGGTAATGGGTTTCTTAGCTTATGCTCAGTCATCAAGCAGATTCTCGATTCTTTCTGTGATCCCAAAATTTTTTTAATTCCGGATGGGGTGGGAAATTTGATGCACAGGTGATAAGTGGACGGCACGGCTCGCATCGAGTTTATCCACGGGGTACCCATGATGATGTTGTAGATTGGTGGATTGTCTGAGACCGAAAAACTAACCATCCTAGTCACTCCACCTGCTTCGACGGGAAGCGTAATGGTTCCCATAGACATCGTTGTTTCTCCTCCGAACCCCGTCAGTAGCTTCGGTATCGGTTTTACGTCGGCAAGGTCGATCCCCATTCTTTACAATGTGTTCTTGTAAATCATATCCACCGTGCTTCCGGTGTCTATGAGGACTTGAGCCACATCGCAATTGCCGACGGCTAACATGATCACGAGAGGGTCGTTATGCGGTTTATCGATTCCCACTACTTCCTTCTCCCTGAATATGATCTCTTCGTTAGGGAATTTGGATGGCTCGCGCCAATTAACCGCTGCGTCGGCTCGTCGTTGGAAGGCCTTGATTGATGACACTGTATCTGGACAATATTGTGATCCACCCATTATGAGATGTATTCTTCTGCGCGAATTCAGTTGATCATCTGAATCATTTCGTCTTCCACGCTTCGGTTGTTCTCCGGGTTGATTCGGCTGTTCTGTTTGTTCTTTTGGCTCGGGACGTGCCAGGTCTTCCAGTTTCATATCCCCTTTCAATTCACCGTTTAGTAATCTTTTTGCGAGCTCGGTGTAAGTTTTAAGTGAAACAATATCAAGAGCTAATCAAGAACAGCTCAAGAACATGTGAAACGGTTTGTGAAAGATGGAGAGAGAAACGGTTTGTGAAAGATGGAGAGAGTTTTGAAAGAGAGTGAGATTGCGAAAATAAGGAGGATTTTATTTCCTTAAGTTAACCATTTACAATGTGAATAGATGTACATATATAGGTGAGTAAAAGAGGAGTAGATAGCGACATAAAGAATAAACTAAGTAGCTTAGGATCGAGGTGGGGAAGAACCGAGATGGATAGTGACTGGTCACAACGTTCAAGTTGACATAAGGGAACCCTTGACTTCTTCTTGCTGTCGATCCCAACGGTAACAAAGTCAATTAGGCATAAGGCGCCTTTGGTAAAGGGATCTAGAGAAGCATCTCTCAAGGTATATTCCTTCTCGGTTTAATACTCCCCCTCAAGCTTAACTTGAATGGAATGAGTTAAGCTTGGAACCTTTGATAACCACCTTATTAAAAACCTTACCATAGAAAAACCACTTGGGAGAAAACTATGATCAGGGAAAAAGAGTGTGGGTCTCGTAAGTTAGGGACTCCGGCCGATTAATGAGTCCAAGCCTCTCATGGACAAACTCACAGGTCTTGGGGCTTGCTGCTTTGGTGAAGATGTCAGCCAGCTGCTCTTCACTTCTTGTATAACATGGCAAAATAACTCCCAGCCTTATTTGCTCTCTAACCTTATGGCAATCAACTTCAATGTGCTTGGTTCTTTCATGGAACACCGAGTTTGAGGCAATGTGGATGGCTGCCTGATTGTCACAATGCATTGTGATCGGAGTAGGCGTCACTCTTCCCAAATCAGAGAGCAACATCTTCAGCCACATCAATTCTGTAGTAAGTCTTCTCATAGCTCGGTATTCGGCTTCAGCGCTTGAACACGCTACAACCTTCTGTTTCTTGCTCTTCCAAGTCACCAAGTTGCCTCCAATGAAGGTGCAATAGCCGGTGGTGGATCTCCTGTCTTCTCTATCTCCGGCCCAATCAGCATCACAATAGCCAACTATGTCGGAGCTATCATTGCGTCCCATCCATATGCCTTGGCCGGATGTGCCTTTGAGATATCTCAGGTTGCGGTCCACCATTTCCCAATGATACTTCTTTGGTACTTGCATGTGCTGGCTAATCTGATTCACAGCAAAACAAATGTCAGGTCTAGTAAGTGTTAAGTAGATGAGTTTACCGACTATTCTGCGGTATAGCTTGTCATCTTTGAACGGCTCATCATCTTTAATCTCCCCCTGACGTGTTTTGTATGCATCCTCCAGAGGTGTCTTGGCTGGCTTAGCATCCATCTTACCTGTTTCATTCAAGAGATCTAGTATGTACTTCCTTTGGGATATAAATAGACCCTCTCTTGCTCTACAAACTTCTATCCCAAGAAAGTACTTTAGTGTACCGAGATCTTTCATATCAAAGACAGATTGTAAATATGATTTAGTCTCTTGGATCCCTACCTTGTCATTCCCAGAGATGATCATGTCATCCACGTAGATGAGAATGACTACTATACCTTCCTTGCCGTGTAGGGTAAAGAGGGTATGATCAGCTTCTGATCTCTTGAAGCCTTGATCGAGTAGGGTGATGCTGAGCTTTCTATACCAAGCTCTCGGTGACTGTTTCAAGCCATATATTGCTTTCCTGAGTTTGAGAACCTTTCCCGGCTGGACAATGTGTTCAAGACCTGGTGGAGGGGTCATGTAGACTTCCTCATCCAACTCTCCTTGGAGGAAAGCATTCTTAACATCCATTTGCCACAGCTCCCACTCAAGATTAGCCGCAAGTGATAGCACAACTCTGACCGTATGTAACTTGGCCACGGGTGCAAATGTGTCACGATAATCCTCTCCATACGTTTGAGTGAAGCCTCTTGCTACTAGCCTAGCCTTGTGTCTCTCTATCTCTCCACTACTGAGATACTTAAGTGTGAAAACCCACTTGGAACTCACAGCTTTCTTCCCTTTTGGCAAATCCGATTCATCCCATGTATGATTCTTGATCATGGCTCCTGTCTCATCACCAACTGCATTCCTCCAGACTTCAAACTCAACCGCTTCCTCATAAGGCATTTATCCAATATTCCCATGAACACCTTATGTTCATCCGGAAAATAAGCTAGTGAGCAAACCGCTTGAGAGGAATGAGCAAGGGCCTGGCAGTTGTAGTATACTCGTGTGTTTACCCAGTTAGATGGGTCCTTCCTTAGCCTCTGGCTTCTCCTAAGAGGAATTACTGGTTCAGCTTCAGCCGCTCCATCTGTAGGCTCTTCCATTACTTCCTCTTCTTGACACTCAGGCTCAGGCGCTTGATCATGACCACTACTAACATCTTCATTGTCCCCCTCAGGATCAAGTGTAACTGGTGTAGGAGCCTGTTGAGGAAGATTCACACCAAGGTTCTCGAACAAGGCTCGGAGGTTGGCTGCTCGGTCAGATTGAGACTGTGAGAGATTCTTGAGACTATTCCAATCTTTCTCACTAAAGTATCCTTGACTCTCTAGGAACTTCACATCTCTTGACACCATAACCTTCCCAGTTTCCAGAACTAAACACTTGTAACCTTTCTGAGTTGGAGAATACCCAAGCAACATGCTCTTAGTGCTCTTTGCCTCCAATTTGTTGCGATTTTCACCTGGTACTAGGACATAACACACACATCCAAACACACGTAAGTGATCAATAGAAGGTGTTGTGTTAGTGAGTACCTCAACCGGTGATATGTCTTTGAGGATTCTTGTTGGAATCCGATTGATGAGATAGCAAGCAACAACCACAACATCTCCCCAAAACTTCTTTGGTACGTTAGTGTGGAACATCATTGACCTAGCCACTTCCATTAGGTGTCTATTCTTGCGCTCAGCAACACCATTTTACTGTGGGGTGTAAGGGTAGCTTGTTTGGTGAATGATCCCATGTTTGGAAAGAAATTGCTTGAAGGCAAGGCTTGTGTATTCGCCTCCATTATCTGACCTTAACACTTTAACTTTGGCATTATAATGGTTAGTGACATATGCATAGAAGCTCACAAAGGCCTCTAGGACTCGGTCCTTGGAAGGTAAGAGGGTTAGCCAAGTATATTTCGATTTTTCATCTATAAAGGTGACAAAATACTTGTGATTTTCTCTTGAAAAACAAGGGGATGTCCAAACATTTGAGTGAATTAAATCAAAATAATTCTCATAGACCGTAGATGATTTTTTAAAAACAGATTTGCAATGTTTGCCAAGAATACAAGCCTCACAATCCTCATTTTGAAACTTAACATTAGGCAATAATAAACTTAAAGCTCTTTGATGAGGATGGCCTAATCTAGCATGCCTAACCACGTCATTAGCAAGAGAAACATTAACGTTGAAACCGTAAGATAAAGCTGAAGAGGGATTAGTATCCTCAAGAACATAAAGTC
The DNA here is from genome assembly GCA_026724425.1 of Erythrophleum ivorense. Lineage (NCBI taxonomy): Eukaryota > Viridiplantae > Streptophyta > Magnoliopsida > Fabales > Fabaceae > Erythrophleum > Erythrophleum ivorense. The sequence continues at coordinate 3,072,867 of JAIUCV010000068.1, forward strand.
CCTCTTTGGTAGTGCCCTTCCCAAGTAACCTACACGTTTTAATATCCTGAAATGTAACATCATTAGGCCCAAATATAGCATAACAGTTAAGATCCTTAGTAGCTTTCTTAACTGAAAGGAGATTAGATGTGAATGTAGGCATTTAAAAAGAAGGGGACTATTTGTCAAACAATTTCAAATTGCCAATGCCTTTAATCGGAACTTGTTCACCATTAGCAATGCTAACATATCCCCTAGCCGGTTTCATTTCATTAATGAGTTTAGGATCACTAATCATATGATGACTAGCTCCTGAATCAACTATCAAGGGTTTGTTGTTATTTAAAGACAACTTAGCATTGCTACATGATGCATGATAACTAATGGATGGGACATCCTTACCGGAATCCTTGAGAGCTTTGACAAGAGCATCAAGGTCCGATTTCTTGACATAGTCAGTTGGTGTGTTTGGTATGGCCGTGGTTATCTCCATAGAGCTACCTAGCTCTTGGTTTCCACCAACTCCAGAGGCATAGTGAGCTCGAGAGTCTCTCGGATCCCTGCAGTTGTCTCCACGGTTGTCTCTCCAGCGACCTTGAGAGGAGCTCGGCCTGAGGTGAGGATGCAGCGTGAAGCACCAGTCCTTAGTGTGTCCGGTTTTCTTGCAATGCTCACACACCACAGTAGACTTATCATACTTGTGGTACACCTTGTTAGCCGTCACTTGTTCAGCCTTGTTGGCTATCACAAGTTCACTAGACTTCCCACCGAACAAGCCAAGGGAGCCTTGCTCCTTTTGAATCTGAGAGCACACCTCATCAAGACTTGGGAGCTTCTCTGCACGAAGGATGTGCTTAATCAGATCATTATACGCCGGGTTGAGAACCATGAGTAAGGCAAACACCTTGTCTTGCTCTCTTCTTTCATTCAAGACCGCCACCTCCAGAGTAGCCGGTCGTAACATCTCCAGCTCAGCCCACAATGACCAGAACTTCCCAAAGAACTTGTTGAACTCCACTTCATCTTGACTTAGAACGTTGATGGCTCGTTTGACTTCAAACACGCGGGTCAGGTTGGTGACATTCCCAAAGACATTCTTGAGTGTGTCCCAAAGCTCATTGGCCTTCTCACAATATGAGTAAGCTTCGAGAACCGAGACTTCAAGAGCGCTTTGGAGAATGGCAAGGACAGCCTTATCACCTTGAAACCATTTGTTCTCCTCAGCCAAGACAATAGCAGCAGTGGCCTCGGTATCAGGAGTAGGAGCGGAGGAGCTTTCGATGTGGCTCCACAGACCGCGACCACACAAGACCGCCTTGGCCGTCCTGGACCAGAGGAGGTAGTTATCTCCACCTTTGAGCACCACCGGGAGAATGACTGACTTAGTGTTAGTGTTCTCCATTTTGTTGAGAGAGAGAAGTTGACCGGAAAATTTTTAACCGCTGGGTAAAAGAGTGCACTCACCGTGAAACTATGGACCAGTGGGTAAAAGGATACACCGGGGAATCGAGTTAGACAGGCGCGTGAGAGAGACTGGCCGGAATACTATGGACCGCTGGATAATAGAGTGCACCGGTCGTCGGAGAAAGATTATCCAATGGATAATGGAACAAGTCGTCAGAGTTCTCAAGAACAAGAAGAAACAACTGAGAATCTGGGAAGAGCAAGTCTCACAATGAGAAACCGACTAAAGCGGTTGAGAGGGAGACTCAAGAAATGAGTGAACAGGAGCTTGCAAAACCAAGAACAAAGCGGAATTAAATACCAAGAGCTTATAACTCTGATACCATGTAAGTTTTAAGTGAAACAATATCAAGAGCTAATCAAGAACAGCTCAAGAACATGTGAAACGGTTTGTGAAAGATGGAGAGAGTTTTGAAAGAGAGTGAGATTGCAAAAATAAGGAGGATTTTATTTCCTTAAGTTAACCATTTACAATGTGAATAGATGTACATATATAGGCGAGTAAAAGAGGAGTAGATAGCGACATAAAGAATAAAATAAGTAGCTTAGGATCGAGGTGGGGAAGAACCGAGATGGATAGTGACTGGTCACAATGGTCATGTTGACATAAGGGAACCCGTGACTTCTTCTTGCTGTCGATCCCAACGGTAACAAAGTCAATTAGGCATAAGGCGCCTTTGGTAAAGGGATCTAGAGAAGCATCTCTCAAGGTATATTCCTTCTCGGTTTAATACTCGGCCCCCAGTAGGCGGCATCTTTCGGTTGGGTGGCCGTAGCATTGATGGAATTCACAGTAAGCCTTATCATCATAGCTAGTCGGGTTTTGGTTCCTTGTCCAGGTGTTGCTTCTCGGCGACCTGCCTTCTCGGGAGCCCGCTTGGTTCACAGTGCTTATCGTCTGGCTTGTATCCACTTGATAGTTATGTGCCCCCGAAAAGTTTGGCCCTTTGTGATACACGTAGCCATTCCAAGAGTTGTTTCGCCTTTGGTTCGTCGGTTGCGGGGCTACCGGGGGTGGTTTAGCTACTGCCTTTGGCGAGGCATGTTTTTCGGTTAGGAACTTCATATCTTCCTCTTCTATTGCGAACGCCGCGGCTCGATGGATGGCATCGGTGATTGTTTTGGGCTTGTTGAGTGCGATCTCTTTCCGGAAATCTGATTGGTACCACAACCCTTTCTTGAGCGAATCGATAGCGATCGCGTCATCGATGGTTCCAGCTCTCGACATGGTTGTTTTGAAGCGATCCATGAAACTACGGAGCGATTCGGTTGGACCTTGCGCCATGTTCTACAAATTAATCGCTGACGCCGATTTCTCTATGAACATGGAATATTATTTCAGGAAAAGAGCCGTCAGCTGGTGAAAGCTTTCCACCGAATTTGGTTCGAGGCTTAAAAACCAATCTAGAGCCGCGCCTTTTAGGTATTCTGCGAACAGGAGACAGAATCCAGCGTCTTTCTCTTCTGCGTTCTGGAACGCAGCTCGGCTTAAGGCGACCCGAAATGCGTTTATATGATCTTTCGAATTGGTCGAGCCGTCATACTTTTGCACGTTGAGTCTCCTGGGATCTACTACTCTGGTGTTGGTTATCCTCGTCGAGAAAGGCGTATGTTCCGAGTCTTCTCACATTTGTGCGATTTCCGGCGCCGAGCTGATTGCTCTGTGGATTTGCGATCTGAGTAGTCTTGCCTCGTTGTCGGTTCAAGACGAGATCGAATTTCAGCCAATTCGTTCTCGTTCGTGTTCTGATGTCCATTTTGATTACCTCCCCCTGAAACACCCGCGCCTCGGGTTAACCGATTTTCCGTTAAAATGTTTGGAGAATTGATAGTCCGTTTTTCGAGCAGGAGACGCGCCACAGTTTTCGTAAGCGTTTCTGTAGGGTCCAAGATTGGCAAGTCACTAGTTCTCTGTTCTGTGGGTATATTGGCTCGCTTACTATGGGCTCAATCATCGCACGAACCATCTGAGATCGATCTTTGCTGGTTCAGTAATGTTTGCTTCAGAATTGCAGCCAGCGATTCGGCAGTGACGTCGCTAGGAGCGGGTCTCCCAGGTTGATAAGAATTGGATCAGTTGTCGGTGCGCCTCTGATTCCTTCGTCCTGATTTTTCTCCTTTTGGCGGTGCGGTGGTGGCTCGTCAGATTCGGATCCTGTTTCGGCGCCTTCGGGGGTTTTTTCTTTATCTCGATCCTTCTTCTTTTGCTTCGGTTTCGTCGACTGGGGAACCAAAAGCTAGATTCTTCGGGTTAAGGTTTTTTCGCCTAGCGGCGACCCGTTCTTCTCCAGTTTTGAGCTAGGTTCGCAGGGTTTCTAGTTCCTGCGTTAGAGCGCTGTTCAAGGCTTCCTGTTCTTCGGAAGCATTCCCTCTCAAATTTGCGACAAACAAAATTCCGTCACAAATTTGCAATGGCTTTTTGCGACGGAATGTGACGGAATAATATTCCGTCGCAAATAAAATTAAAATAATATTAATTTAAAAAATATTTAAATAAATTAAAATTTAAATAAAAACATAAATTCAAATATAATACAAAAATGCGGAAAACAAAATCCAAACGTAACATAAATAGGTTCATACAAAAAACTAAAATTCTTCAGCTGGTACACTGCCCGTTGATGTATCTCCTCCGCTAGTTCCGCCCTGGACCTGCTGCGGATCTGGAAAGTATTTCTTCATAATCGCCTAGAGTTTCGGATCCTGATTGCCCAAATAGTCAAACATCTCTTCGTAGCATGCTAGTTTGGTCTTTGCTACAGTCAATTCTTCCTTCATCTTAGCAACCTCGGAGGGATCTTGGAATCGACTAGGAGCAGAACAGCGAACAGAACCGCTCGTAGTATCGATTTGGGATTGAAGAGAATCAATCCCCTAATCTTCCCCTTTTTACGGGGAGCGGACTGAAAATAAATAAAAACTGAAGTTAGTAAACTTATAATATTTATATAAATTAATATAATTTGAACTAAAAATAAGAAAAAATTACCTGCACAAAAACTATGTTCTTCACGGCGGGAGATAGTTCACCAGAACCAGAAGCGACGCTCTCGGGATCATCATTCTGAGTCAATTCTTGTAGCTTCGAATTAACGTCATTACAAAGCTCCTCAGAATCTTCGTCCAAAAATGTGTCATTCGGGTTCCGTTTGGTGTACGCAATAACCGCCAGCAAATCCGTCTCTGATTCTCCTTTTTCCTCATCCTTCAAAATAATTTATGATTTGATAAAAATGATAAGAAATATTAAAAAATATATATATATATATTAAAAAAATAGAAAATAAAAAAACTTACAAGCATTCGCCCTGGGGCTCTGAATGAAGTTCGGCCGGAACGATGTGTAGAATTTTTACTCTTCAATCGAGCCGACTTGCTGTTGGCACTCCTGTTTTGGTGATCAGGATCCATCCAAAATGCGACTAAGCCATTCCAAACATTCCAGTCAAAGCAGTAAGGCAAACCCTTATCTTTCTTAGTCAGCCAATACTTCTTCCACCGAAATACCATATCAGGCATCCGCTGCTTGACTTTTACTCTGAACTCCTTGTAGACCATCGCGGTAATGCCAGCTTCCCAGTGATACATACACTACAACAAAAGATCAAATGATAATATTATAATTTTAGATTAAAAACAATGAATAAATTTTTTTTTAAAAAATTAAAGTCATATTAAAACTTACAGCAAAAGTAGAGAACCAACGTTCGAGAACGTATTATGGTACTTTTTTCCACTGAGCATGAGGTTCTTTGAAATCTTTTTCAAAGACTTCCGTGACTGAGGAAGCGACATATGGATTATCAGTGAACCTGACAAAAAAAACTTATAATTTATATTTATAAAATGTAAAATATAAAATAAAACCAAAACTAATAATAATTTTAAAAATATATACCATAAAGTGTTCACGGGACGGTGTTGATGAAGATGTGGAAGGAGATGATGACCAGGCTCATCTAAAATCTCCCTAATGGACGCATAAAATGCGGCTCTAGTGGCCTCAACCGTGGCCTCAACCGTGGCCTCATCTGCGTTTAGAACATGTGGAGGTGTGACTATTGGGCGAGTGGAGATGGAGACTGTACCCGCTGCCCCGTAGAACCGTGGGAGCGAGAAGTGAACCCCGTAGCAGGAGTCAGGGGAACGGAACGCGATGCACCAGAACGCGGTGCCAAACCACCACCACCAACACGGAAAGCAAAGCCACGACCACGAGAACCCCCTTCTTGACTCATGAAATCCGTGTAACTGTTTGGTTCACCCATCTGCCATATATTGAGAATAGTATTAAAAATATAATATAGAACTTGAGAGATAAAATTTCAGAAAAAAAAAAATTCTACTAATAAAAAAAAAATAAACATTCAGCAAGTTTATGTACTAATAATTACCAATCTTATGACACAATTATTTGAAAGATTAGCAAGTTTAGCAAAATTGGGTTACAATTTATGTAAAATTAATTCTAACAATCTTAACTCTGAAATATAATTTCTAAAAAAATTCGTTTTAAATAGCTAATTTATTCTAATGATTTAACAATGTTATATACAATTTTGTAATTCAAGTTAATTACCAATTTTATGTAAAAATTACATCACAAAATTATTCATAATTATTTGCAAGAGCCTAAAATTAACATTGGTCACACCTAAATTATTTAATCTTATATATCAAATTAACCAAAACAATACTCAAAAAACCAAGATATAAAATTCTTTAGTCTAAAGCTAATCTCATCATCTAAAAAATTAGGAATAAACCACAAAAATCATCTAACTAATTTAATCATCTAACAAACTAATCATCTAACTAATGGTACTAATCATCTAAGTAGTTTAATCATCTAACAAACTAATTTAATCATCTAAAAAAAAACAATTGTTGGGGAAGAAGATACCAAGCAAACCTGCTTCGATATATATAGGGTTTTGTTTCCGCGAGAAAGGGAGTTGTGATCCAGTCAAATAGAGCTCTCTTCGCATCGGCAGACAATCGAAAGTTCGTAATTGACTGTTTTCCATCTCTAGTAATATGCAACTCGCTTCTTTTGTATATTTCTGCTAAGTCCAGCATCGATTTCATATTGTCTTTACTTTTTCCTTGGACATTCAAAATAGTATGCATGATGTTATCGAAAAAATTATTCTCGATATGCATAACGTCAAGATTGTGTCGCAAGAGATGATCCTTCCAATACGGGAGTTCCCAGAATCTACTCTTTTTGTGCCAATTGTGTTCCCGAGAACATCCGTCAGGTATGTTTGCAGTACAATGCCAATTGCCCCCACGTTTGCATGTATGTTTCCTCACCGCCATAATAATCGATTTGATCAAGCAAATCTTTTCCCGAAAGATAATCCGGAGGGGGATAACAGACATCCTTATTCTTCGTAAATAATTCCTTGTTCTTTCGGTACTTATGGTTGATAGGAAGAAAACGACGATGACAATCAAACAACCATGGTTTTCTTCCATGCCTTAGCTGAAATGCTTATGACCTATTCAAACAGTGTGGACACGATATTCTTCCGTGCGTAGTCCACCCCGACAACATTCCATACGCTGGAAAGTCACTAATCTCCACAATAATACTGCGCGAATATTGAAGTTTTGTTACTGCGAATAATCAAAGGTGCAGACACCAGAATACCACAAGACCCGCAACCAATCAATCAAAACGCGAATACTGTTTCAACTAATCAATCAAAACGGGGCCGTGTCTCTCACAAAACGCTCTTTCCTCGCAACTCCGTCGCAAAATTGCGACGAAATTGCGATGGATTTAGCTTTTTCTCGCAAATCCGTAGCAAAATTGTCGCAATGTTGCGATGGAATTGCGAGGAAAAACAAGGAAACCCTAATCCGATGACGTGTTTCTCGCAAATCCGTCGCAAACTTGCGACGGATTTGCGATGGAATTAACTTTTTCCCCGCAATTCCATCGCAAAGCTGTCGCAATTTTGCGAGGGACTTGCGAGGGACTTGCGAGGAAAACATAGATTTAGGGTTTACGTTTTAGGGTTTAGGGTACGGACTAATAAGGATGGTCGATATTGAATATATATTCTTATTAAGCCGTCAATATGAATATGGATATATAGATATTGAACATTCGTACATATATATATATGATTGGTTTTTCAGAAAAAATGTTTCGTAATGTTTAATACACTGTAAGCATCAATGAACTTGATATGTAAGGAGTTAAAGAGAAACCTATTTTCTCTAGTAAAGAGCTTTTAGGTTTGAATTATAGATTATAAAATAAGATTATATTACCCTAAACCCTTCTTATTCGAAATATGATACCCTAAACCCTAAAACTTAACAGTCCATCGCAAATCCATCGCAAAATTGCGACGGTTTTGCGATGGAGTTGATCTATTCCGTCGCAATTCCCTCGCAATTATCTTCATGTATTAAAAAAGAATTATAAAATACAATGATCTACGAATCAATCAAAGTTATTTTCAACATCATTTTTAGATACGTAAGAGTTTTCACTATGCTCCCGTTCATCATCATCTGTAGGAAGCTCCTCGAACTCATCGGACTCTCCATCTTCACTTGAATCGTCAACAACGTCTTCTACTTCTTTGTTCTCGGGATCAATGTGTACGATATTTTCAGTGGATTTAATCGGGTTTGATACTTCTGCAACTCTATCATGCTGCATAGCCACATCATTGTCTAAACCAACTACACAACCTCTTGGATTGACCTTTATGACCGATAACCTCTCGTTTTTGCCTAATTCGAGGATAATGAATGAAACACACTTGCTCTTCCTGCGATGCAAGGATGAAGGGTTCGAACTTGGAAAATTTCTGGTTTGCATTTACGTCGGTGACACCTAACGTCTTGTTTCTGCGAACACCTCGACCAAGTGTCGGATCATACCAATCACATTTGAACATAACACATTTCAAGTTGATAATTCCTGGGTAGGTAACCTCGGTGATCTCTTGCAAAACTCCATAAAATTTTGTTTCGCCCGGGACATGAATACCATAATTTGAGGTCGACTTCCGCATGCCATGCTTGTACATATGGAATATGTACCCGCGAGTGCAGTACATTGGTGCAGCAGTGATCTTCCCTATTGGTTCGTGAACAATCTCATGCAACCATAACGGTATTGGTTCCGGATGATATCCATTTGTCACCTATAAACATTCACACACATTAATTAAAAATTGTGTTAAGTTTAATTTGATATTAATTATGTAATTAGTTTAAATATATTTAATTTGAAGAGCGCTTACATAGTATTTTAACCATTCAGCAAAATCACGTTCTGTGTACAACTCATACTCATGTTCTTGTAAATCAGGATATGTCTGTCGGATCTGATTATCAAATATGCTGCACAAAAATCCTCTAGTTATATATATATACATAGAGAGAAACATATGAAAATTGACAAATTAAACAAGTTACCTCTCAAATTGGTGCACTTCATCTAGGTTACGCAATATGTAATTGTGAGCCGCACTCCAATGTTTATGGTCCCACGAATCTCCCTTCAACTTTCCAGCAAGTCTGCCTATTTCTTTGAAGATGTTGGGGACAACATGCCTATATGCAGGTGCAACGCCTCCATCATCGTATCATTTAGTAGCGGTTCTTCTTGTTCTCACATTTGGGCTAAAATAATAAGACGCGAAGTTAGATGTTTCCTCAGTCAAACTTCCTTGTACGATAGATCCCTCAACTTTTGCAAGGTTTTTGGCATTTCCCTTCAAGTGTCCCATAAAACGCTCGAATGGGTACATCCACCTCAATTGCACAGGCCCCCCAAGAGCCGCCTCATTAGGCAAATGTACCGGTAGGTGTTCCATCACGTCAAAGAATGAAGGAGGGAAGATTTTCTCCAAGTTACATAGCAAGATAGAAATGTTTTTTTGTAACTTCTCTACTCCGTCTTCTATCAGTGTTCGCGTGCACAAATCTCAGAAAAACGCTCCAATACCTTTAATATAATATACACAATAAATAAATCTCGGAAAACTATATTTAATTAGTTATGTACATAAACTCAATTAAAAGAAATGTAAATACTTGTTTACCTCCAATTGCTTCGTGGACATGAGACGGCAACAGTTCTTGTAATGCAAATGGTAGTAATCTCTGCATGAATACATGGCAATTGTGGCTCTTCATACCAGAAATTTTTTGTCCTTGCTCTATACATCGTGATAATTTAGAAACATATCCATCCGGAAATTTGACATCTGAAGCCACCCAGTCGAACAGAGCTCTCTTCGCATCCGCAGATAATCGAAAGTTCGAAATTGGTTGTTTGCCGTCTCTAGTAATATTCAGCTCCCTTCTTTTGCATATTTCTGCTAAGTCCAGCCTCGATTTCATATTATCTTTACTTTTTCCTTGAACATTCAAAATAGTGTGCATGATGTTATCAAAACAATTCTTCTCGATATGCATAACGTCAAGATTATGTCGCAAGAGGTGATCCTTCCAATACCGGAGTTCCCAGAAGATACTCTATTTGTGCCAGTTGTGATCCTGAGTATATCCGTCAGGCATGTTTGCGGTGCAATGCCAATTGCCTCCACGTTTCACCACCATAATAATCGATCTGATCAAGCAAATTCTGTCCCGAAAGATAATCCGGAGGGGGACCACGGACAACCTTATTCTTCATAAATAATTCTTTTTTCTTTCGATACTTATGATTGATAGGAAGAAAACGACAGTGACAATCAAACCAACATGGTTTTCTTCCATGCCTCAGCTGAAATGTTTCTGACCTATTCAAACAGTGTGGACACGATAGTCTTCCGTGCGTAGTCCACCCTGACAACATTCCATATGCTGGAAAGTCACTAATCGTCTACAATAATACTGCACGCATGTTGAAGTTTTGTTGCTGCGAGTAATCAAACGTGCAGACTCCTGAATACCACAGCTGTTTCAATTCATCAATCAAAGGTTGCAGGAATACATCAAGGGATCGCTTTGGATGCTTAGGACCTGGCACTAAAATAGTTAGAAACAAAAATGCTCGCTGCATGCATATTGCCGGCGGAAGATTATATGGCGTCAATATGACGGGCCATAGCGAGTATTGTCTCCCTGACATACCAAATGGACTAAATCCGTCTGTGCATAATCCTAGATAAACATTCCTGGACTCATTAGCAAAGTTTGAATGTACCGTTTGAAAGTGTTTCCACACCTTTGCATCTGAGGGATACGTAATCTCTCCATCTTGTGTGGAATGATCTGCATGCCATCTCATTGACGCTGATGTCATCTCCGATTGGTATAACCGTTTCAATCTTTCAGTGATTGGCAAATACCACATACGTTGGTAAGGGACCCGTCTCCTTCCGGTAGTGGCTTTGTATCTCGGCTTCCCACAAAATCGACATTCTTGCAGCTTATCATCATATTTCCAAAAAATCATGCAATTGTCAATGCTTTCATCAATCATTTCATAAGGAAGCCCAAGACCCGCAACCAACTTCTGTATTTCATAGTAATTACCAGCAGAAAGATTATCTTCCGGTAAATACTCTTGAAATAGTCCAGCCCACTTATCTATGTTACTTTCGCTGCTGTTATCTTCACTTTTAATTGTCATCATCCTAGCTGCTAGTGACAATCTAGATAGTCCCTCTCTACACCCATCATAGATTGGTTGGTTTGCAGCGTCTAACATATCATAAAACTTTTTTGCTTCAATGTTGGGTTCTTCCAACATATTTTCCCCAAGATTATCAGGAAAAGCAGTTGTAGTTTCATGAAATGCATCTGTAACCATATCATGAAACCTATTTCCTTGCTGATACCCTCCATCATTTCCCAATATATCGTGATGACCATAATCATAGCTAGCGTTATAATTATGTTCCTCAACAGCTACCCCATGTCTTGAACCACTATTCCCCGCTTCATGATAAATAGTATTATAATGATTTTCCCCATTAAAATACCACACATAATAGTTTGATACAAATTCTCTATTAAATACATGTCTTTTCGCAGTTTCAATATCGAGATATTTCTTGTACTCACTTATTATAGGGTAAAAATATTTTACCACTTTCGAGTGTCCGTGGTTGGTTTTGTGCTTGGTAAAAGAATCCTCGTAATCCGTCAAGAAACTCTTTTGTCACTTCACCGGTCTCTGGATCTCTTTGATTATACATCCAGCTTCGTAACTTGTATATTCCATAACTTATTTTTCTTTCTTTCTTATTTCCCTCTTTTTTTTCCTTTCCTTTCCTTTTTTTTTCTCTTTTTCCCTCTTTTTTTTTTTTTTTTTTTTTTTGAAATTTAGTGAATTGTTGGCTATTTGTAGAAGTGGGAAAATTTTTGCTACGGAATTGCTACGAATTTGCGAGGGATTTGCTAGAAAACTTGCGACGGATTTGCGATGGAAACAAATTTGCGACGGATTTGCGACCAAATTGTGAGCAATTTGCGATATATTTGAGACGGAAAAAATCCATCGCTATTAGTTTGGTAAACTTCATTTAACACGTGTTCTAACTAACCCGGGTGATGTCGGCAAATAGCTCTCCGTCGCAAATCCCTCACAAGTTTTCGCCGCGAAATCCTCGCAAATCCGTCGCAAATTTTGCGACGGAAGATGATCTCTCGCAAATTTGCGACAGAAACACTTCCGTCGCAAAGTTCCCTCACAATTTCCCTGTTTTCTTCTAGTGACTAAAATGTGAAAAAGAGAGGGTGGTTACAATGTTGTCACTTGTGTTGGTCACCTCCGAAAGCAAAACTGATGCTTCTTCTGAAACCAAATTTCCTTTTATTGAGTCTCCAGAAATCACGAAACATGGCAAGTGTCGTTACATTTCAAATCTAAAACCAATAAGAAGAACGTTAATATACAAATATAACCGACAAACTACACGCACCTTTTACCAAACATAAACCAGTTTCAGTTTTGGAAATGAAATAATATAGAAATCCAACAGCTTTTGTTTCTGCATCTTAGTTCACGGCTCACGAATTGCAACACCTTTAACCACAAGCCCTGTCTTGCGGACGTTGCTGTCTTTTTGATACATTGTGAAGAAGATCGTCACGTGAACAAAATTGAATTTTCTCTCGTTCATTATGAGAAAAGGATTATGTGAATCATACATCGTTAACGGAAAGCCTCTTCTATGCTTATAGTTTCCACATATGGACTTATAGACACTAATGACACTAATTTAGTTTCTAGAACAATCTGTAACAAAGCAAAAACAGATATAGTGCAGCAAGATTAAGGCAGAGAATGGGGAGACCTTGTGGAAAAGCACTAACTCGGAATCAACGTCATTGGCTTTCCTCTGTTCCATCACATCAGCGTTTACATCCTCCTCCCCTCCCAGGACAAACACACAAACACAAACATTTTTAGCACATGATCATCATCTTTATCAAAAGCTTTTGGAAACCCCTAATCACATAAAATATAATGCTTACCAGAAAATGGCCATCTCTGAAAGGTGGGGGTGGTGGTGGTGGTGGAGGAAGAGATTTGAGAGGAGAGTCTTTGGCTGCTTGTGGATTCTCTTCATCAAGTTCTGCAACTCTATCAAATTTCTGAGCTGCCATGCTCGTAGACGACATTACCTACATCACCATTAACCACGTAACTAAGCCTTTGTTATCACTTTTTCAAAGGAAAGCAAGTATTTCTCCGACAAATCCAAATATCTATTAGAAGAGAGAAGACCTTCGCTAGGAGTCCGTGAAGCTCGTTGGAAACCGCCACATCGAGGAGGAGGAGGATCAAATCCCATCGCTTCAAGCTGGGCACCCAAACAACAATCACAAAATCAAATTTCATTCACTGCCTACTCAAGAATTAGACGAATGAAGCTAACAATGCAATCCAGTTCAAAACAAAATGCAAGGAAAGGAGGGAACAAACCCGTTCAATGGCTTCACGCTCTTCAGGTGTGACGGTAACTGTTAAGGAAACAGATGTATTATTTATCGTAACAAGAATATAACACCGATTGATGATGGAGACTCTCCAATGATCAATCGACGAAATATCATTGATCCGAAGAGCAAACTCTCCGATCAGTTTCAAAACAACCTTTCCCTCTACAAAATATCTCGAGAAGATATGTAAAAGCAACCACACCAACTATTTATAGTCAAACAACTAAAATTGATTTACGAGCTTCTCATTCGTCCTGCTCATCTAACGATTCCAGCTCAGCAACTTCTTCTTGCTCTTGCTTCTCTTTATCTGCCTTCTTCCTTTTCCTGACAAAGCGATTCTTCATCCTAACAATACCCCCCTCGTCGACAAAAAGCTTGTCCTCAAGTTCAGGAAACTGTTGCAGTAGATCCGAGGCACATACCCATCGAGTTTAAAGGTAACGGCTCTGAAATAATTCTCGACAATCCATCCGCTGCTTTGTTCTCTACTCCTGGTTTGAATATTATATCGAAATTGTATCCCAGAAGCTTGGTTAACCATTTCTGATACTCCATAGACACTTCACGTTGTTCCAATAGAAATTTCAAACTCTTTTGATCTGCATTAACTACAAACTTTCTTCCCAACAAGTAATGCCTCCACTTTTGAATAGCCAACACAATGGCCATGAGCTCGCGTTCGTGGATAGGTTTCACTTGGTCTCTGTCCGATACCCGAACTAAAATACGCGATAGGTCTCTGTTCCTGCATCAATACTGCACCCAAACCATATATACCCTGATGCATCAGACTCTACAACAAACACCTCTGAAAAATTTGGCAACGGAAGTACTGGGGCAGTCATCATTGCCTCTTTATGTTTTTGAAACTACATTTGTGCTCTGCTGCACCATTCAAACTGATCTTTCTTCAATAGATCTGTAAGAGGTCTTGCAATTGTCCCATAACCTTTCACAAACTTCCTATAGTAACCAGTCAGACCCAAAAAACCCTCAATTCCTTCACTGTTTTAGATGCAGGCCAATTCTTCATAGTAGGCCTGGGACTTTTCACCAATACCCGAAAACCCAAACCGTACCGACCCAAAATATCCGTACCGATTGGTTTCGGGTATACAGCAAATCACCCATTGGGTAAAATATTTAATATATGTGGGTATCGGGTAGTACCCGAACCGAACCGATACCCGATGGGGTACCCGAATTACCCGAATGTACCTATATAGGTACAGATATCACCTACTCAAAAGACCCGGACCGAATGGAACCTACCCAAACCCGACCCGATATCCTTAAGTCGCATGCCTACTTCATAGCCTTTGTCTTTGATGGGTCTGTTGCTACTCCTTCTTCTGAAATTATATGTCCCAAATACTCCACATGTGACTGACCAAACAAGCACTTCTTTTTGTTTGCAAACAGTTGATGAGTCACAAAAATTTCCAGAACCGTCTGTAAATGCTCCACATGTTGCGCAATGCTTGAACTGAAAACTAATATATCATCAAAGAACACAAGAACAAAACTTCCCAAGAAAGGTCTGAATAGTTCGTTCATCAGAGCTTGAAACGTTGCTGGATCATTTGTCAAACCAAATGGCATTACTAGGAATTCATAGTGTCCATTTGTTGTCCTGAAAGCTGTCTTCTCTATATCTGCTTCCAACATACGAATCTGATGGTACCCAGCACGAATATCCAGCTTTGAAAAAACTTTTGATCCATGCAACTCGTCGAGGAGCTGATCAATCACTGGTATCGGAAACTTGTCCGGAATTGTGACCTTATTCAGAGCTCTGTAATCAATATAAAATCGCCAACTGCCATCCTTCTTTTTCACCAACAAAACCGGGCTCGAAAAATGACTCTTGCTCGGTCTTATTGTTTCCTCCTCCAACATCTGTGCTACCAACTTCTCCATTTATTCCTTGTAAGCGTGAGGATATCTGTAAGGTCTCACACTTATTGGCCCAGCTCCTGCAGTCAGATTAATAACATGCTCTCTCTTTCTGGCCGGCGGAAGCTGAGTGGGTTCTACAAACACATTTGTGAACCTATCCAACAATACTTGTACCTCCTCTGGTGTATCTTTTTGCACTTCTGTTTGATTCAACTCAAAGAGCTCCATATCAAACCCAGCTATCTCCAAGCAGTTTAGGGAATGATTATCTTTAAAGGAACGTCCTCGAGATTGAAGAGCAGGATCACCATACAACGTAATCATCGATCCTTTGTACAGAAATGACATCTCATGTTTTTCCCAGTCATAACCACATCTTCCCAACGTTCTCAACCAATCGACTCCGAGAATGATCTCTGCATTTCCCAATTCCAATACAACAAAATTCATCACAAATTTATGACTCTGCAACACTACCGATACGTCTTTGCAAACGCCAGAACCATTAACTGTGATTCCCATTCCCAACAAGATCTCAAGACTTCTGTTCCTAGCTGGAGTTAAATGTGTTTTGCCTAGAACAAAAGGATGTATGAAATTGTGTGTTGCTCCACTATGAATCATCACTACCACCTTTGTACCTCTAATTTCTCCCCACAACTTCGTTACAGAAGGCGAGTCCATTCCCAAAAAAAGAAAAGAGAGATAACTCCATTAGTTTCGGACTCGTTTCTATCATCTCCTCAGAACCATCCATCCAATTTTCATCTGAAATCTCTACTTCTTGCTCGTTTATCACCGTAAACACTTGCAGCATCATATTATGACATTGATGTCATCGAGACCACTTCTCTGGGCACTTATAACAAAGTCCCAATCTTCGTTTCTCAGCTATCTCAGCTGGACTCAACTTCAACATACCACTATAGTTTTTTCCTGCATTGTTCTTCCATGGAGGTTTCCCATTCTCTTGTTGCGTAAGGCTTTTGTTTTTATCACTTTGTTCAAGACTCCCCTGTGAGTTGAACTGTGTAGACCAACACAACGGCATGAACAAGTGACCACGCCTTGATTGATTAGCTGTTGCTGCCATCGTTTTGCAGAAGTTACTATCTTCCATGGAGATCACTGTTGTGAAAAAGAGCTGCTAAACCTTTAGGTTTCTGCATTTTCACAACTTCCTGCATTTCTGGTTTCAATCCCAAATAGAATACCAACTCCAAATTCTCTTCTTCTACACCCGTGACAATTGTTGTCAACTCCTCAAACTCGTTCACATACTTTGCTATCGATCCTCTCTGCTTTAACGCAAACAACCTCAACCTTGGATTCTCTTCAAACTTCTGATTGAATAGGGCAATCATTTTTCTCTTGAACTGACTCCAATCATGAAACGGCTCACGGCTTATCTCTCTGTTGAACCAGTGAAGTGCCAGACCTTGCAATGTTATCGATAGCAAATCCAAGCGATCCTCATCGTTATAGTTTCCCAACCGAAAAAACCTCTCCGCTTGTGAAATCCAAGTATATGGACTTGATCCAGAGAATGCAGGTAGCTAAATTTTCTTAAGCATGGTATTACGATTCTCTAACACCAAATTCAAGTTCCGATAACCTAATGGTTGCTTTTCCCCAGGTTCCGGTGGATTTGAGTGACGTACCTCATGAGTAGCAGTCGTCGGCATTGCGTTGTGGTTTCTGTGAGTCGAATCAGAGCGTTGGTTCTCCTCCATCCTCGCTAGCATCTCTCAAATCCGCGAAATTTTCCGATCCATCACATCCAACCGCCCTGAAACTTCATTATTCGCCGCCGTAAGCTGATCCCAGCCTTCCTTCATCGTTGCGACTCTATCAGTCAGATCTGCCATTGTACCGTGAAACTCTTCCGTTAAATCATCGATCTTCCCCATCTTCTTCGGTTCGCGAGCTCGCTGAATCGCCGCACCAATTTGTTAAGGAAACAGATGTATTATTTCTCTTAACAAGAATATAAGACCGATTGATGATGGAGACTCTCCAATGATTAATCGACGAACTATCTTTGATCCGAAGAGCAAACTCTCCGATCAGTTTCGTAACAACCTTTCCCTCTCTTTACAAAATATCTCGATAAGATATGTAAAAGCAACCACACCAACTATTTATAGTCAAACAGCTAAAATTGATTTACGAGCTTCTCATTAGTCCTGCTCATCTACCGATTCCAGCTCAGCAACTTCTTCTTGCTCTTGCTTCTCTTTATCTGCCTTGTAACATCCGTAAACCAAAGTAGTGTGTTTTTCGCCTGGTGTTGAGCGACACCAAGGCTGGTGTCGGTCGACACCGGCCCGATTGCCAAATTCCCGGTCCGTTTTAAGTTCCGGTTTTGGGCGTGTTAAGGGTAGAAACCCTAAGGCCCGCGATAAAAGGTGGTGGCCGTCGAGTTTTGTCTTTTTTTCTAGGCAGAGAGTTTTAAGAGGCGATTTTGGAGCTTTGAGGAGATTTTTGGAGAGTTTTTGGAATTTCTGGACATTGTGGATTGCTGTTCATCTTCCTTTCCCCTTCTCAATCCTTTGTCAAGGTGAGTGCGTGACTGTGGGTCCGTGATTCTCTAGATCTGTGTGTGGGTTTGATGGATAGATGAACTTATGTGTTTTTCGTGGTGTTTATTTGTTGATTGATGAGTTGAATCATGTTTGGGTTGATAATTGTGATGATTCTGTGTTTCCCGTGTTGTTTCATTGCATTCAGATTCACCCTGTCGAACGGGTGTCGAGCGACACCAAGCTGGTTTCGGTCGACACCAAGGTCGGGGGTGTCGAACGACACCAGAGGCTGGTTCGGTCGGTTAATTCGGGTTTAATTGAATTGTAATTGAAATGAGATGGTTTGATTCGGTTTAATGAATTTAATTAGTTAAAGTGGTTAATCGGATTGGTTTAATTAATTATTTTTCGGATTAATAAGTAATTAATATTATTACTTAATTTTTGAGAATTATTTAATTATTATTTGGAGATAATTTAATATGAGAAAAATATTTAATAATTGTGGGAATTATTTAAAAGATTTTAATTGTCTAGAAATTGCGTAATTGGCCCGTGGGCAGAGTGATCGTCTCACTAAGTATTTATGATAATAGTTACGCATCTCTATTTTAATGTGATGCAGGTAATATAAATGTCTAAGCTCGGAATCAAGGCCGAAAAAGTGGATGATAGGATTTATGTGTTGTTCGTTTTGCTTAAGTTGCTAGACTTGTTTAAGGTTTGAGTTCATTTGATTATTGGCTTTTATGTTGAACTGATATTTATTATTTATTGATTTATTTATTTAAAGACTTCCGCTAAGTGTTGATTTATTTATTAAAAAAAAGAGGGCTTGGTTGTTTCATTTTGGTATCAGAGCCTAGACGGTTTTAGGACTGTTAGAAATTGATAGTTTAGTATCATCCGCTTCGGGCTTCAGGAGATTCCACGGTAAGTTGTTTGTGTTGTTGGTTTTTGTGTTTAGTATCTCACCTCTTTGTTCCGTACAGGGGCCGTGGCAGAGGCCGTAGAGGTCGGGGTCTTGGAGTACCAGCGGAGTTGGGCGAGAGTGTAACGCCGAGTGTGGCGACTGCGTCGGTGACCCAGTCTGTTTCTGTGGCGAGTGAGGCCGGTTTGGGCGTCGTTGGTGGCGTGGGGGTGCGGCTCCAGCTCCGGGTCAGCATGACCTGTTAGCGAGGTTACTGACACAGTTGTTGGCACGTCTTCCGCCAATGGTTCTACAGCATGCTCCGGGTGTTCCTCCGATGGCCGGAGCACCTCAGGGTGCGGCGGTGTTTTGGGCAGCAGGGTGCTGCAGTGGTTGGTCAGCCGGGAGTGGCTTTTGTTTGGCAGCATGGGGCTGCGGTGGTTGGGCATCCGTCTTATCTGGAGATGATGGGACAGATGCAGCGTATTGGGACGCCTTTCTTTGAGGGCGGAGTTGGTCCAGAGGGGTCTGACGAGTGGAGATCGAGACTGGAGCAGAATTTTCAGTCGATCAGATGTCCAGTGGAGTACCAGGTGGAGTTAGCCGTCCACTATCTGAGTGGTGACGCGCATTTGTGGTGGCGGGCCGTTCAGGGGAGGAGAGCTGTCTGGACTTGGGGCGAGTTTGTGGCGGAGTTTGACGCCAAGTACTTTCCTCAGGAGGCTCGAGATCGACTTCAGTTGCGGTTTATTGCGTTGACGCAGGGAGATCGTTCGGTGCATTAGTACAACGCTGAGTTTGGCAGACTAGTGGTGCATACTGGTCTCGATTTAAGCGGTGAGCGTAGGGTTCTGCAGAGGTTCCTTCAGGGGCTTCGTCTGAGTATCAGGACTCAGTGCAGAGGTCGTACGTATACCACGAGAGCAGAGTTAGTGGAGCTGGCAGCTTCGATTGTGGAGGACCTTCGTGAGCAGGTTGGTCCGGTAGCGGTGCCTTCTGCAGTTGCTCCTGCTATCCAGCCTCGGAGTCAACAGCAGCAGTCGCAGCAGCGCCGGGGTTCGAGTGTGGGTTCTGGTTCTGGCAAGGGCGGTAGGCCTGCGCAGGGTCAGAAGAGGAGTCGGGAGGAGGTTTCTTCCGGTAGCCGTTTTCCTTGTGGATCGTGTTACGGGTGCGGCAGCATGGAGCACCGAGTGTTTAGCTGTCCTAAGAAGGAGGTGCCTCGGGATACTAGAGTGTGTTTCCATTGCGGAGATCCGGGGCATATCAGGCTGATGTGTCCCAAGATCCATGGTTTGTTAGTGGCAGCGGTTCAGCCATTAGCGGCTCGACCACTGACTCAGTTTGCGGCGGTTCAGCCAGTGGGCCAGTTGGGACCTGGGCCGCGGGGCTATTCTTCGGCAGAGGTCGGTCAGACGAGTCAGGCCGGGCAGATCACAGGTAAAATTTATTGACTCAGACTTCGTACATTCCTTAAGCTTAAGTTATGGTTGTTGTTTGTTTGCGATATTTTGCCTGTGATGGGACCTTGTTAGTAGGTGGCGCTGAGTCGCACGTTTTGTTTGATTCTGGAGCATCTAACTGCTTCATTACTCCGGAGCGGGCCGAGAGTAGTGGCATCCGGAGCAGCGCGGGTGAGCGTTTGGGCATGGTAAAGGTGGCTGGAAACGGATTCCTGGCTACTTTGGGCCGTGCTAGAGGCGTCGATATTTAGATTGCGGGACAGTCGATGCCAGCGGAGTTGGTGATTAGTCCGGTGGAGTTGTACGACGTCATTTTTTTGGGGATGGACTGATTATCTTATTACCGGGTTCATCTGGATTGCAACAGAGGCAGAGTGGTCTTTGAGCATGATGGCGGGAGGTTAGTGTTTCAAGGTGTGAGACCGACTTCCGGGAGTATAGTGATCTCGGCGATTCAGGCGGAGCAGTTGATTGAGCGAGGCTGTGAGGCCTATTTGGCGACGATCACTATGGCGGAGTCCAGTAGTGAGGTGGTTTTTGAGGATATTCGGGTGGTTCGGGAGTTTCCAGAGGTATTTCAGTCGTTGACGGGGTTGCCACCATCTCGGTCAGACCCTTTCATGATTGAGTTAGAGCCGGGGATAGCGCCGATATCCAAGACGCCTTATAGGATGGCTCCATCAGAGTTGGCAGAGCTGAAGAAGCAGCTAGAGGACCTTTTGAGCAAAGGGTTCATTCGACCGAGTGTTTCGCCGTGGGGAGCACCAGTTCTGTTTGTGAAGAAGAAGGATGGGAGTTTCCGGCTGTGTATCGATTACCGGGGACTTAACCGAGTCACTGTGAAGAACAGGTACCCTCTCCCAAGAATTTACGAGTTGTTGGATCAGCTGAGGGGTGCTACTTGGTTCTCCAAGATAGACTTGGCGTCGGTTTATCATCAGATCCCGATAGACGAGGCGGATGTCTGCAAGACTGCTTTCAGGACGAGGTATGGGCATTTTGAGTTTGTGGTTATGCCCTTCGGTTTGACGAATGCGCCAGCAGCATTCATGAGGTTGATGAACGACGTATTCAGGGAGTATTTGGATGTGTTTGTCATCATCTTCATTGACGATATTTTGGTGTATTCGAGGAGTCCTGAAGAGCATGAGACTCATTTGAGGTTGGTTCTGGAGAATCTTCGGGAGCAGAAGCTGTATGCTAAGCTGAGCAAGTGCAGTTTCTGGCAGCGAGAGATGGGTTTTCTCGGACACATTGTTTCTGCAGAGGGAGTGTCTGTAGATCCGGCGAAGATTGAGGCTATGAAGGATTGGCCTAGACCGAGTAGTGTTACCGAGATCAGGAGTTTTCTTGGTTTATTAGGTTATTAAAGGAGGTTCGTCAAGGGTTTTGCGAGTATGGCGCAGCCGATGACGAAGTTGACTGGGAAGGATGTCCCTTTCGTTTGGTCGCCAGAGTGCGAGGAGAGCTTTGGGAAGCTCAAAGAGATGTTGACCAATACACCTGTTTTGGCGTTACCCGAGCCAGGGAAGCCTTATGCGGTGTATACTGATGCTTCAGAAGTTGGTCTGGGTTGTGTGCTGATGCAGGAGGGCAGAGTGATTGCTTACGCTTCGAGGCAGTGGCAGGGCAGTGAGCGTAACCGTCCTACCCATGATCTTGAGTTGGGAGCGGTGGTCTTTGCACTTAAGATCTGGAGGTCGTATTTGTATGGTGGTTCAGTTCAGATCTTCACTGACCACAAGAGTTTACAGCACATCTTCACTCAGCCGATGCTGAATGCGAGACAGACACGCTGGGTTGAGTTTTTGGCAGATTATGACTTGGAGATTATCTATCATCCGGGCAAGACTAACCTAGTGGCGGATGCTTTGAGTCGACGGAGGTGCGAGATTAGCACTTTACGCCTTTATGCTATTTCGCAGGAGCCCTTGGGCTTAGAGGCAGTTAATCAGCCAGATTTGCTGAGCAGTATCAGAGTGGCACAGGAGAGTGATCAGAGTCTGATTGATGCATCACGAGTACCGAGTTCAGAGTATCAGGTATCTGAGAACGGAACTATTCTGGTTCGTGGTCGGGTTTGTGTACCCAAGGTGGAGGAGTTGAGGCAGTAGATTCTGAGAGAGGCTCATTCGAGCAAGTTTTCGATTCATCCAGGAGCGACCAAGATGTACCATGACCTCAAGAGGTATTATCATTGGGTCGGGATGAAGAGAGATGTGGCTGATTGGGTTGCGAGGTGCAACACATGTTCTTTGGTGAAGGCTGAGCATCAGGTTCCGGGTGGTCTTCTGCAGAGTTTAGCCATTCCAGAGTGGAAGTGGGACAGGATCACGATGGATTTCGTGGTTGGGCTACCTATTTCGAGGACACATGATGCCATTTGGGTTATTTTGGATCGGTTGACCAAGTTTGCACATTTCTTGGCCATCAAGAAGACAGATGGAGCTGCTGTTTTGGCTAGGAAGTTTATGCGGGAGATTGTGAGGCTGCATGGAGTGCCAGCCAGTATTGTGTCAGACCGATATCCGAGATTTGCCAGGCAGCTGCCAAATTGGGTTGTGTTATTCAAACCTCGGGTCTTTCGCGTGTTTCCGTCGCTGATGGTCGTCGACTCCCGGTTAATGGTAAAATTGATAAGTTTCAATGGTACTTTCAGCACACCCTGTTTCAAGCAGATTTCATGGTTATTCCACTTGGAGGCTGTGACATCGTGTTAGGTGTCCAATGGTTAGCCACGTTAGGCCCTATAACATGGGATTTCCAGAAGCTGGAGATGGGATTCAAGTATGGTCACACAAAGGTTTTACTCCATGGTATGAAGGACGGCTCAATTCGTCAAATAAAAGCAGCTAAACTCAATAAACTTCGTGAAACAGATGTTCAGTTAGCAATGATCTACGTCCACGATTATTTTCATAGCGACCAGATTTCGTTATCTTCGTTAGACGCATCCTCCACTGCAGAGCCCCTCTGTTCCGACATTCAGCATCTTCTTGATGACTTCCGTGATATTTTCATGGAACCAACCACTTTACCGCCTTTTCGCCAACATCATAACCACAAGATTCCCTTGCTCGACGGTTCCAACCCTGTAAACCAAAGACCTTATCGCTATGCTATTCATCAGAAGAATGAGATAGATAAAATAGTGCAGGAGATGTTAACTGCTGGTACAATTCAAGCAAGCTCTAGCTCTTACGCGTCTCCGGTGGTTTTGGTCAAAAAGAAAGACGGTTCATGGCGTCTTTGTGTCGACTATCGTGGTCTTAACAACATGACTGTCAAGGATCGCTTTCCTATTCTGTTAATCGAAGACCTTATGGATGAATTGGGTGGTTCTGTCATTTACTCCAAGATCGATTTACGAGCAGGCTATCACCAAGTGCGAATGGATCCCTGCGATATTCATAAAACAGCTTTCAAAACACATGGTGGCCATTATGAATATCTTGTCATGCCTTTTGGGCTTACGAATGCACCTGCTACGTTTCAAGGCTTGATGAACTCTGTTTTTCAGAGTTTCTTACGCAAGTTTGTTCTCATTTTTTTTTGATGACATCTTGGTCTATATTTCTTCAATGGAGTCTCACGTACGTCACCTTCGCCGTGTGTTTGAGTTGATGAGGACTAACAACTTATTTGCTAAGGAGAGCAAATGTATCTTTGCTACAGAACGGGTAGAGTATTTAGGTCACTACATCGAAGCAAAAGGTATCTCCACTGACCCTAGCAAGGTTAAGGCAGTTAACGAATGTCCCGTTCCAAAGAATCTCAAACAACTCCGCAGATTCTTAGGATTGGCTGGTTATTATCGCCGTTTTGTTCAGAGCTTTGGCACCATTGCACGACCCTTAACCGCCCTGACGAAGAAAGACTCTTTCTCATGGTCTCCTGAAGCTCAAACTGCTTTTGATGGTTTGAAGGCAGCGTTGTGCATCGCCCCTGTTTTGGCTTTGCCACGGTTTGATAAACCTTTTGTTGTAGAAACTGATGCATGCAGTCAGGGAATTGGCGCAGTTTTGATGCAAGAGGGTCACCCTTTGGCCTACATTAGTAGACACTTGAAAGGAAAACAACTGTTTCTCTCCATCTACGAAAAAGAGTTACTGGCCGTTGTCTTTGCTGTTCAAAAGTGGTGCCATTACCTTCTTACAGGACACTTTGTAATTAAGACAGATCAAAGAAGCTTAAAATATCTCTTGGAGCAGCGCTTGAATACTCCGATTCAACAACAGTGGCTCCCTAAATTGCTGGAATTTAATTACGAAATTCAGTACAAACAAGGGAAAGAAAACTTGGTTGCTGATGCATTGTCACGGATTGAAGGAGCAGAGATACTCAACATGGCTATGTCTGTTCTCGAGTGCAATTTTATTCAACAGATCCAGGCTAGTTATGATTCAGATTCGGATCTTAAGGAGTTAATTGGTGAACTGAAGCTCAAACCACAGGCTAAAAAGCACTACTCTTGGACTCAAAATATCTTACGGAGAAAGAGCAAGATCGTTGTTCCTCATACTCCTCTTCTGCGAAGTAAAATTTTGGATTGGTTGCATAGTTCTGGGAGTGGTGGACATTCTGGTCGTGATGCTACGCATCAACGTGTGAAAGGGTTATTCTACTGGAAAGGAATGTCTAAAGATATTCAAGCTTTCATACGAGCTTGCCCTGTTTGTCAACAATGTAAGTATGATCCGGCCGCTTCTCCGGGATTACTTCAGCCTCTACCGATCCCTGATGCAATATGGTCTGACATCTCCATGGACTTTATCGATGGTTTACCTAAATCTTTTGGCAAAACAGTGATTTTTGTGGTGGTGGATCGTCTGAGTAAGGCTGCACACTTCATTGGTCTTTCCCACCCTTATATCGCGGCTTCTGTGGCTCAAGCTTTCTTGGATAATATTTTCAAGCTTCACGGTCTTCCTCGCTCTATAGTAAGTGACAGAGATGCTATTTTTCTTAGTGAATTTTGGAGAGAACTTTTCAGCCTCCAAGGTGTTGCCCTGAACTACTCTACCGCCTATCATCCTCAAAGTGATGGCCAAACAGAGATTGTGAATCGTTGTTTGGAAACATATTTACGTTGCATGTGCAGTGATCGTCCTCACTTATGGAGTAAATGGCTACCTCTCGCTAAGTTTTGGTATAATACATCTTTTCATACCGCCACTCAAATGACGCCTTTTGAAGCTGTTTATGGTCAATTACCGCCACAACACTTGCCTTATCTTCCAGGAGAATCAAAAGTTGCAGTGGTAGCTCAGAGTTTACAAGAACGTGAAAATATGATATTGCTCCTGAAATTTCATCTTCTTCGAGCTCAGCACAGGATGAAACGTTTTGCAGATCAGCATCGCACAGAAAGAAGCTTTGACATTGGTGATTATGTTTATGTTAAGCTCCTACCTTACCGCCAGCAATCAGTAGTCATGCGTTCCAACCAAAAGCTCAGCCCAAAGTACTTTGGTCCATACAAAGTCCTCGACAAATGTGGGACAAGGAAGAGATCCACGATATAGTAGAAAAAGAAAATAGTTGACCTTAATGTATTAGAGCTAAGAGGTGATGGTGCAAAGAATTTGTAGTCTTCTTTTCTTTGAAGTTTGTTATTCATCCTCCCGATTCTACGCCTTTTAAAGAAGGAAGAAGCAAACCGATTCCGACCCAAACCGACGACGGAAACGACGCCGGCGTCTGGAACATCGGTAATTTCTGTGATTATTCAGAGATGGAAGATGGAGGATTTGATAAAGAAAACCTCTCCGATTATGAGAGGGTTGGATCTTTTGTTTTCTCTCTTTGCATTCATAATTATGGTATTCAACATGGATACGCAGAAACTTCGAAGATTATGAAGAGTAATTGAAGAGAGAATTAACGAACAGAGAAATTTGTTTATACACATTAATTTCAAATTGATGTAATTTCAGATTGTAGCTTATCTTTATATATCAGATGCGTCGTCTGCAATTCCATTGACCAACAGATTCAGAGAAGGTCAAGATAACATCTTCATTGATTCCTTTGCTTCAACTATCTTAGCCTTCATCACTCTAGCTCTCTTTGCTCCTTCTCCAGTTACAAACTCTCGACTCATTCTTTTATCTGAATATCCCTAAACCCTCTCTCAGTAATATATTCTTAAACAGTTTATACATTTGTGATCACTACAGTACGTGTAAATGTCATTCTTTTATGCGTGAGTTGTTGAATCTCAATATCACACAATAATATTAGATAAGAGATGTGGGTTAAGGAGAGACTCTTTTATTAGATCAACCAAAGTTCAAGAAGGTACAAGGGGTGATTCAACTCGGCAACAAGGTTTGCTGTGAAGAATACGAAGAGATTAAGAAGAAAGAATAAAAGTAAGTTAGGGTTTCGTATTTTGTTCCTCTGCTCTCAAGGATTTTATGGATGATTGTCAATCGTCTTCAAGGAATGAGGAGTCTTCTATATATAGCGAGAGGAGGTCGGCTTCATCAAAATACTCTTCCTTATTTCTTTTGGAAATATTTTTCCTTGGTGTTGATCTCTTTCTTTTCTTAAGTAGTCTTTTTCTCCAAGTACTTCCTTTTGTTTGAGGGAAGTGGAAAATGGGTCGGGCTTGCATGATGTTATTAATTGTGATGGGCTCAAGGAAATGTGTTCATTTCACCTCTAACAATAAGTCCCCCCCCCCCAGTTCGGCGAGTTAAATGCAGTTTAAATTCGTTACAACGAGTGGGGGAGTACTACTCCACCCGTTTTTTTTTTTTGGACGAGCTCTTTTTTTTTTTTTTTTTTTTCTGATGCCAAATCTATTAATAGATTTGCCATTTCGGCGGTGGAGGCAGATCATCCTGATGGAGTGGTGGAGGCTCGTTCTTCTCGATGTCGTCGTCGTTATGCTTCGGAGCATCATTGTTGTTTTGATCTCGGCTCAACGTATTTTTACGTTGGCGCTGGTTTGTTGATTTTTATCGCGGCGTTCAGCATCACTTTGGCTTTGGGGAGTATTTCCTTTGTTGTACTCTTATATCAAGTTGCTGACAAGGTGCCTACAAGTTTTTGTGGCATGACCGGTTCGCCCGTGGAAGCCGCACCATTTGGTATGATCGTTGTCCTCTTTGTCGCGTCGTGGAGCTTTATAAGAAGATTTTGTTTTGTTCTCTTGACGAGATGACTCTTTCGTCATTCCATGGATCTTCGAGTGGTGTGCCTTGCATTCTTTGACGAGACTGTATTTTTGGGACATGTGCAACGCGTCCTGGAGAGTTGCAGGTTCGTCGAGCATCAGGTTCTCTTTTAACTTTGATTTGAACCAAAGCCCGTTTTCAAGAACTTTGATTCCCATCTCGTCGGGAAGGTCTAAGTGCTCCACTGCTGCCGCTTTAAATATTTCGACGAACTCGCGAAGAGGCTCATCTTTTTCCTGTGCCATAGTGAAAAGATTGGTGCTGCTTTTCGACATAAACATTGAAAAATGTTTCAGGAATGCCGTGCTGAGATCGTCGAAGCTGTCGATGGACCCGGTAGGAAGATTTGAAAACCAGCTCGTCGCGTCTTTGTTCATATGCTCGATGAACACTTGGCAGTAATTTGCATCTTGTTCTTCAGGAGAGGTATATTTTTGCCTTTTCATGGCGATCCAAAGGTTCTTAGCCAACCTCTAGGATCGTCATCCTTGTTGTAGAACTGAAGTCGGAGGGCTGTTTGATCCCTGAGAGGAATCGCGGCGATCCGACGAGTGAAAGGACTCTTTTTCGTCTCGGCAAGGACTTTGGCAATCTCGGGTGCCGAGCTGGTAGCGCCGTGTATTTTGGAGCTGATTGCGTCGAGGTTGCGACGCATCTTGGCCACTTCCGGGTCGATTTCTTTGTCGCCGTTCGTCGCGGCATTAGAGCCTGTTGCCGCGGTGCTTCTTGTCGTAGTCTGGAAGAGGGTTCGTCCAATAGGGATAACTCGTCCGTCGTCGGTGATGTGGAGCGAGTCTATCATGTCATGGTACTTTTGCTGCTGAGCTTGCATCTCGGCAAATTGAGCAGCTAAACCTTGCATGGCCGCGGTAAACGCAGCGTTGGTGACTGGAGCTTCTGCGTCGGCAGAGGTTTGACGCGACCGCCATTCACGTCGATTTCGACGGGAGAAACGATGGGTTTCCATCTGCGTCGAGTTCAGGTTGACTTTGCAGTCCGCATGTTCTGGTGCCGAGATTGTCGTTCGGAGGACCCATCTTTGAACCTTGATTGTCTTTTTCAGAGTTTATTCTCCACTCCCCACAGTCGGCGCCAATTGTTGAATCTCAATAATTACACAGTAATATTAGATAAGAGATGTGGGTTTAGGAGAGACTCTTTTATTAGATCAACCAAAGTTCAAGAAGGTACAAGGGGTGATTCAACTCGGCGACAAGGTTTGCCGAGATGAATACGAAGAGATTAAGAACAAAGAATAAAAGTAAGTTAGGGTTTCGTATTTTGCTTCTCTGCTCTCAAGGATTTTCTGGATGATTGTCAATCGACTTCAAGGAATGAGAGGTCTTCTATATATAGCGAGAGGAGGTCGGCTTCATCAAGATACTCTTCCTTATTTCTTTTGGAAATATTTTTTTTTGGTGTTGATCTCTTTTCTTACTTCTAGGAAGTAGTCTTTTTCTGCAAATACTTCATTTTCTTTGAGGAGGTGAAAGTGGAAAATGGGTCGGATTTGCATGATGTTATTAATTGTGACGGGTTCAAAGAAATGTGCCCATTTCACCTCTAACAATAGCTGAACCTTAAGACGATCTTACTTTTGTTACTATGTGTGTTCTTCTTTGACACATGAAACCATGTGAATATTGATTGGTTTTTTGTTCCTTTTTTAAAGTTCTATGGTACAAAAACTAAAAGATATTACATGCGTGTGAAAGCTCACATGAGCAACGAAAAAACAAATGAAAGATTTTTTTGTTTTTTTGTTTTTTTTTTGTAACTAAATGAAATATCTCTATAGACTATAGTCTTACTATATCTGCAGACTATATTGTATTGTAGTTTCAAAGAATTTATTCAAATATTATTAACTCAGTAAGACTATTTACATTCAAATTAGCTATCCAATTAAATAATGTTATCAAAATTTTCCATGACCATTTAATTATTCGAAATATCACACAATTTTCATAACCATTTATTTATAAATTAAAACAATTAATTTGTATAATTGTGAAAAATATTCATGTTTTAAATTTCTGATACTTTTATTTTGAACCTTGATCTTGTTAGAGGTGAAATGAGCACATTTCCCCGAGCCCGTCGCAATGAGTAACAGCACCAAAGCCCAGCCCGTCTTGAGCCCTAGCCTCTTTACAGAAATGGAAAGCCTTGAGGAGGAAGGCAATACCTTAAGCGAAAAGGAAAAAGAAGCAGCCGCCACTCGAAGAAAGGAAAGAAATCAAGAGAAGAAGAAGTTTCCCTTTATGATCAAGAGGAGAATATTCAGAAGAGAATCGTCTTAACTCAACTATATAAGGAGAGGTCTTCATTCCCTGAAGACCAAGCGACGCAGCCCTAAAAACCCTAAAGCATTTGCTCATCTCTTCTATATTTTTATTCGCTATTTGCATTACGTCTCGTCAAGGCTTGTTTGACGAGACTCTCTCTTGTATCCAAACTTCTCTTCGAGTAATTAATCCAAAGCTTCCCAAGTCTCCCATCCGAAATATCCCGTCACATTAACGTGTGCTATTTCTGGAATCAACAATTGGCGCCGACTGTGGGGACTGGGAATACCTTATTGGATTAAGCATCTCAAAAGAAGCTCGGACGATGTCTAACTCAGCGGGAAGCTCCCCCGAAAGAGAACCACGACATAACCACAAGACCCTCCCGGAGAATCTTCCCGAGAACCTCCTCGAGCATGAGGAGGACCACGTCGAGCACGACGAAAACGCCCAGCGCAACGAACCCGAGGATACAGCTCCGCCGCCAGCCCCCGCTCGCCGCAGATCTAGAGCAAAGACCGTCAAGCATGACGACCTGATGAAGACAATTCAAAAGGCGATGAAGCCATTCTCCGAAGAAATCCAGAAGATGCGAGCGTATCAAAAGAAGAAGCAGGATTTCATCGACTCGGTGACTGCGGACGATGACAAGTTCTCGCCGGTTCGTCGACTCTCGTTCGACACACCGACAGGTCATGCCACGGGGACCGCGATAGCAGACGCAACTGCTAATCGGACAGAAGCGACGAGCCGAATCTCGCGGGTCAGCAAGCAGACCTACACCGAGCTCGATAGGATTAACCGTCGGTTAGACGAGTTTAATTCTAGGGTGCACCTCGTCACGAGCGCTGCACCAGAATTGGCAAAAATCCTTGCCGACACCCGGAGGAGCCCGCTTACGGCGAGGATTCGCAGAATCCGGCTCCACGAGAGAGTCAGACTAAAGATCGAGCCCTTTGCCGGCGAAGAAGATCCGAAGAAATGGTTGACGGCTTTCAACCTCGCTACGACGAGGGAGCAATATGCCACTCCCGAGGAGAGAGAGGCAAACTACTGCCAAGTCTTCGTCGAGCACATGACGAAAGAAGCACTCGGATGGTTCTCCAGCCTCCCTGCCGAGTCGATCGATAACTTCGACGACTTGACGAGCGCGTTCTTAAAACATTACTCCATGAACATGACCAGGGTGACCCGAAACATGTTTACCATGACGCAGTCAAGAGGAGAACCACTGCGAAGTTTCATGGAAAGGTTTAAGAAAGCCGCGATGGATCTCGGCGATATGCCCGATAGCGTCCCGCTGGAGGCACTCCGCAACGGTCTCCGCTACGATTCTAAGTTTAAAGCGGATCTCTCTCTCCAACCATCGCCGACCCTCGAAGACGCGCTCCATCGATCCCAGAGGTACATCTTCCTAGAAGAAGACACCGACTTCTACGCCGAGAAGAGTGGTGAGAAAAGGCCCGTCATCGCCAGACCTAAGGAAGAAATTCATGAACCGCGGCGAAGGCCAGAGGTCAGGAGATCACTCTCTTTTGCCGTCGACGACGACCTCAACCACTGGGACCCAGCCGAGCAACCGCAAGCACTCGCACTGACGTCGTCTCGTCCAACCATCGCCAACCCAGATGACGACAATAATCATGACCTGTTCTGCAGCTTCCACGGTCGAACCGGTCACGCAACGGAGAACTGTAGGCATCTCATCGGCAGTCTCCTCAGGAAGTACCGAAAAGGAACCGTTGCGGTAGAAGGCGATCGATCTCAAGGCAAAGACTTCGCGCCGAAGCCGGCTAAAGGGGGCCAAAAGGGAAAGCGATCCCGCCAGTTTCGCCCCCAAAAGCAGGGGAAGACAAATCCGAAACTAGCATCCGAGAAGGAAGAATATGACCATCCAGAGGATTTGCCACCCCCACCAAAGCGACAGGTCAGCATGATCATGGGAAGTCTCTTAGGCAATAACGATTCCATCTCGGCAATCAAAGATTATGAGCGAAAGGCCGTCTCGGCTCAGCATCGCCCCAGTTCCCATCAGGATGGAGAAGCCCTGCTCGGCCAATTTATCCGTCAGGACACGGGCATGATATCCTTCACGGATAAGGATGCGGAGGGGCTGGATACCCTGCATCTCGACCCGCTAGTGGTCAAAATACAAGTCCACGATTGCGACGTGGCAAAGATACTGGTCGACACCGGGAGCACGGTGAATCTAATCTTTAAGGAGACCTTAGACCGGATGGGGGTTGAAGAAGAAGCCATCAAGCCAGCATCTCGTCCGCTGACCGGATTCACCGCCGACACCGTGTTCAGTATCGGCACTATCCGCTTGCCCGTCTACGTCGGAGGAATTTCCAAGCTCGTGAAATTCATCGTCATAGACAGACCAGCAATATATAACTCGATTCTAGGAACACCGTGGATCCACGAGATGAAAGCCATCGTCTCGACGTTTTATCAATGCGTCAAATTTCCAACACCGTTGGGAATCTTCACATTACGCGGCAGCCAAAGAGTGTCAAGATCCTGCTTCCTCCAAGAACGCCGACTCCGCTCTTCATCCTCATGCATGATCAATGAAGAGCTGGACCCGCGACTCCCCTATCATCAGAGACCTAAACCCGATCTCGTCGACCAGGTCAGCATCGACAAGACAAAACCGGAAAGATGCGTTGGTATCGGCAGCAATCTCAACGCCGAAATTAGAACCCAGCTGG
This sequence comes from Erythrophleum ivorense, assembly GCA_026724425.1. Classification (NCBI taxonomy): domain Eukaryota; kingdom Viridiplantae; phylum Streptophyta; class Magnoliopsida; order Fabales; family Fabaceae; genus Erythrophleum; species Erythrophleum ivorense. The sequence continues at coordinate 3,105,224 of JAIUCV010000068.1, forward strand.
TGGATCTACTGAAGAAGAACGTGCATCTCTTCGCATGGTCAATGGAGGATATGAAGGGGATAGATCCCAAGGTCACCTCGCACGAGCTCAACGTCGACCCCACCTACAAACCGATCAAGCAGAAGAGGCGTAAGCTCGGCAACGATAAAGCTCAAGCAGTCAATGACGAAGTCGAAAAGCTACTGCGAGCCGGATCAATCACCGAAGTGAAGTACCCCGACTGGCTCGCCAATCCGGTCGTCGTCAAGAAGAAGAACGGGAAGTGGAGAGTATGCGTGGATTTCACCGACCTGAACAAGGCTTGCCCAAAGGATAGCTTTCTGCTGCCGCATATCGATCGCCTCGTCGAAGCTACGGCGGGGAACGAACTACTCTCCTTCATGGATGCATTCTCCGGCTACAACCAGATATTCATGCACCCAGATGACCGCGAGAAGACAGCCTTCATCACTGATCGAGGCACATACTGCTACAAAGTCATGCCCTTCGGCTTGAAGAACGCTGGCGCCACTTACCAAAGATTGGTCAACAAGATGTTTGCAAAACAGCTCGGCAACAGCATGGAAGTCTACATCGACGACATGTTGGTAAAATCTGCCAAAGCCGAGGATCACGTCAAGAACCTTCAAGAATGCTTTCAGGTTCTGACAAAATACGGAATGAAGCTCAACCCGGCGAAGTGCAATTTCGCCGTCACGTCCGGAGAATTCCTCGGCTACATCGTAACTCAGCGCGGCATTGAGGCGAACCCGAAGCAGATCTCGGCAATTCTCGACCTCCCCTCGCCAAAAAACTCAAAGGAGGTCCAGAGACTCACTGGCCGAATCGCCGCACTAAATAGATTCATCTCGCGCTCGACCGACAAGTGCCTCCCCTTTTACCAACTGCTCCGCTCCAACAAGCTTTTTAAATGGGACGAGAAGTGCGAAGACGCATTCAAGCAACTGAAAGAGTATCTCACTACCCCACCGATCCTCGCAAAACCCGAAGATGGCGAGACATTACTCCTCTACATCGCCATATCAAGCACAGCCGTTAGCGGCGCGCTGGTCCGAGAAGATCGCGGCGAGCAGAAGCCCATCTTCTACGTGAGCAAAACTCTCAACGATGCCGAGACGAGATATCCTATCCTCGAAAAGCTGGCATTAGCGGTAGTGATCTCGGCAAGAAAATTGAGACCATACTTCCAATCCCACGCAATCATCGTCCTCTCAAGCCAACCATTGCGCCAAATCCTTCATGGCCCAAACCAATCGGGTCGCATGGCAAGATGGGCGGTAGAACTGTCAGAGCACGACATCGAATTCAAAGGCCGAACCAGCGCAAAATCCCAGGTTCTCGCCGACTTCATTGTCGAGATCCCACCAGAGCTCGTCATGAACGAAGCCGAGCATATCTCCAAATGGCTCCTGCACGTTGACGGAGCTTCGTCCAAGCAAGGATCCGGTGTCGGCATCCGCCTCGTATCCCCTACAGGCGAGGTTCTCGAACAGTCCTTCAAACTCGACTTTCCAGCATCTAATAACGAGGCCGAATATGAGGCAGTCATCGCAGGACTACGTCTCGCAAAGGAAGTCGGGGCCGAGCACGTGCACGCATTCTGCGACTCTCAGCTCGTGGCAAAGCAATTCAGCGGAGATTACGACGCCAAAGACGACCGCATGGATGCATACCTTAAAGTAACGACGGAAATGTCCAAGCAATTCAAGTCATTCGAGTTGACCAAAATCCCCCGTGCCGAGAACACGGAAGCCGACGCGCTCGCCGCCTTAGCCTCGAGAACCGACTCGGCTTTGCGGCGAACGATTCCCGTCGAAACAATCGAACAGCCTAGCATCAAACTTCCTAAAGGAGCGTTTATCATGGCGATATATCAAGAAGAGGAGGAAGATGAAGACGACGAGCCAATGACCCCCGAGTCAGAAGAGGATCAATCTCACTCATGGCAGGACGAGATCAAAGATTATCTGATCAACGGGACGATTCCGGTCAATCGTTGGGCAGCTCGTCGGCTACGCCGCAAAGCAGCCTACTACTTCCTCCAGAACGACGAATTATTCCGGTGGACCGCGAACAAAGTCGTCCTACGTTGTTGCGACGAGACGCAGGCCAAGAAAGTGATGATCGAGACTCACGAAGGAGCCGGAGGAAACCATGCCGGCGGCAAATCTCTGGCCTCTAAGATCAAGAAGCACGGCCTGTTCTGGCCAAAGATGATCGAAGACTGCGAAAATCACACCGCGAAGTGCATTCCCTGCCAAATATACGCCCCGATCATCAACGCCCCGACGCAAGAACTTCAAGCGTCCGTCCCGGCATATCCCTTTATGCGCTGGGCGATGGATATCGTCGGCCCGATGCCACGATCCCGGCAATGCGCGTACCTCCTGATCGTCACCGACTACTTCACCAAGTGGGTAGAAGCTAAGGCCTTCCCGAACCCCACTGCCAAAGACGTGCAGAACTTCATCTGGCAGTACGTCATTTGCCGACATGGTCTACCATATGAAATCGTCACCGACAACGGTGGCCAATTCATAGCGGCAAGCTTCCGCGAGTTCTGTGCCAATTGGAAGATCAAGCTCGTCTACTCGACGCCAAGATACCCCCAAGCCAATGGGCAAGCCGAGGCAACAAACAAAACCATCGTTGACGGCCTGAAGAAAAGACTCGAGAGCTACAAAGGAACGTGGGCAGACGAACTTGACGGTGTACTTTGGTCTCACCGCACAACACCCAGGTCGGCGACTGGCGAAACCCCTTTCTCCCTATCTCACGGTTGCGAAGCATTAGCCCCTGCCGAGCTACACGTCGCGAGCTTACGCCAATCGCTAATGCCCCTCAACTCTTCATTGAATGACGAATCTTTGCACGATAGTCTCGTCAACACTGAGGAGCTAAGAGATCGCTCCCTCTTACGTATGCAAAACTATCAGCAAAAAGCAGCAAGATACTACGCCAAGAAGATTCGCAACCGCCGCTTCGCACTGCATGATCTCGTCCTGAAAAAAGTCCACGACTTCACCAAGCCCGAGCACGCCGGCAAATTTGGTTTCAACTGGGAAGGACCTTACCGCATCACGCGAATCATCAAACCAGGAGTGTACCAGCTCGAAGATGACGACGGAAGCATACTCCCTCGCTCGTGGAATTCCATGAACTTACGCAAGTTCCGCCACTAGACGCGTAGCTTCGCGTCCAGTCAAAAAAAAAAAAAAAAAAAAAAAAAAAAAAAGACATGTTCACTGCATGAACACTTGTAACGAACTACGAATGGCTTGATCCCGGCACGGGTACGTAGGCAGCCTTTTCACCAAGGCGCAGCTATAACTTAATAAAAATAAAAAAGCTTTTTTACTTTATTAATTCGCTTGTACGCATGCATCTCTTTCTGAATCCTTGAGAAACATTCCATCTCGGCAGAAATCCCCAAGCAAGAATTTCCTGATTGACTTAGGTCAAAAACAGATGTTTTGGTGTGCCTAGTGAACTTGGCAAAATCAGAGTCATAAAATCCCTTTAGCACTCGGTAAATTAATGAGTCTCAAAGCCTCTGGAACTCGGCAGTATAATGAGTCCTTGTCTATGAGCTCGGCAAGAAAAGAGAGTCTCAAAGCTACTCTGAAGCGCACGCATAAAAGAGTAGTGTCGACGTTCTGGCCAAACAGTTGACCGCACATCGCACCGAGTGGACTGATCATCCCCCATTCTTCAAGAATGACGCACTACAAGTCGAGAGCACGCATATCTCGCACGACCCTAAGCCATATGGGCAAGAAAAAATCGCTACCTTGTTAATCATATTCGACTTAGCGGCGTAGGAGTAATTCGAATTTCTAGACTTCGGTTCCTATTACCGGCCTAAAAAGCGCCACCGCAAACAGATCCAATAAGCGCGGATCGGTGTCTCTTAAAAACGAGAATTCTGACGAGCTGCGTGACTTCGCATCTCGTCGAATGCACAGCATTGTCATAGCGAGTAGCATCTCGTCACGACAGAACTTGAGCATGCCAAGTTGTCTCGGCACGTTGAACCACTTATCTAATGACGATTAGACATTTGAATCATTCCGCTAGATTGATAACGCAGCGCACCTCATTAAAGGGTATAGATTAAAAGCAGGGTGTTTCAAAAAGCACGAAATCATCAACTATATTCGCGATATTCATCTCGCACAAAGCAAAACGATGAAGGAGGAAGTAAAGCAAATACTTAAGTTTTAAATCCTGAAAAGCATACGGATTAAAACCCTCCCGGGCAATGTTGTTACATCGGCATGAATCGCCGCGACTAATAAAAAAAGAGTTCTTAAAAAAGCAGAAAAGGGAGAGAATAGAGACGAAGTCCTAAATGGCCTCGGAAGCATCCAGACCCGGTTTCGTCCCGGCTTCAGCACTGGCCGCTCCCGAACTCTCTCTCGCTGGCGATCCACTAATTATGAGCTCAGCAAGATTGGGCCTGAGAGTATTATACATTGTACCAAATTGATTAAAACCCTTCGGTGTAACCCAAGTGTTATCAAAGTAGAAATCGGCAAGATCAAAGAGGCAATTTAACCTGTGTGGCGCTGCATAGTCGTCCGCTCCGATATCAACCTCGTCGATCTCATCCCCAGCAGCTCTGCTCTCCTTGACCTTAGCCTCCAGCTTCGCAATAACGAGGTCAAGATCTTGAGAGACGCCTTTCATCCGTCGTACGTAATCAAGCAGCGCTTCGTCAACCGCAATCTTGACCACTGCCTTTTCCACCTCATCGCGTTGCGCGACGAATTTGCCAAGACGATCTAAACGAGGAGCATACCAGTCCCGCATGTCATCGTTAACACGAGTGGCCACGTACTCAGTCTGCTTCTGACGGGACAGTCGGAGACGGGAAGCCTCAGCCGCAGCATTCTCCGCGTCTTGGCGGGACTTCTCTTCGAGCTCTGCAACTTGGGTGCGCAACCTAATCACCTCTTCCTGAAGGCCAGCCGCCTTCAGAATCTCGCCGTTCAGGACGCCGACCTTCCTCTCGAGATCAGCCTTTTCCCTCTCAAGGAACTCAAACCTCGGACCCTTAGATCGCTCACTCTGCAGTTTGGCGTTTTCCCCCCGAGCCGCCTTCAGCATGGTGTCGTATTGCTGGACAACTGAAGAGAACTTCCCGGCAGCATTGACGAGGTCCGAAGAAACATCGACAACATCGCCCTTCAGCTCGATCTTCTTGAGCGGAACCCCCCAGTGAGGTTTAGGTTTGCAGCTCCAAACCAGCTCGGCGCAAAACTTCTTGTTGAGCATAAGAGGAGAGCCCCCTGACCAGACAACTGCAACCGCATCCGGGTCCGGGACCTCAGAGTCAGCAGGCTCGACCTTAGGGCCTGACGAGCTAGCGCCGACACCGGAAAGGCCTCCCGGCAGCTCAGACGGATCCTCGCCAAGATTATCGTCACCTGGCTGGCGAGACGGATCCTCGCAGAGCTCGTCACCATCCCCTTGACGGGATGGGGGATCATCACCAGGAGGAGCGTCCTCCTCATCAAGCACGACTTCAGGTGTCGTCTCGGCAGTAGACGACGTCCCCTTGGCTCTGCTCTCTTTCTTGAGCTTGACCCTCTTCGAAGTCCTGCAGAAGCAACGGAACGTCAGCAATATGCACCAAACCACGATAAAGAACCGGTTCTCCGTAAGAAAACTTACTTCATCCTCGACGCTATCGAGGAAGCCGGACGTTTAAGCGGACCGCCTGACTCGGCAGCCGAGTCAGTCCTCCTCTCCCTCGGAGGAGAATCCTTGATCAGGATGGCATCGTCAGCAGACACAGGAGTCCTCTTCTTAAGCCCCATCTTCTTAGTATGACGAGACGATTTAGCTGCAAAAGGTCAAGCAACGATCAATGACAAGCATCGTCATAACGCCAAATCTGAATCAAAAAGCAATCAGATTCTCACCAGTTGTTGGAGTAGAAGCGGGCCTGGTCCTTCCTTCTCTCTTCCTCTTCCTCCGCTCTTCAGATTTAGCAGCAAAGTCGGCCCAGATGATTCGACTTCGATCTCGCAAAATCTCGCACTTTTTCCGGAACGCAGTAGACGTTGGCCTCGGCACGACCCTCTCTACAAAACGAACAAAGGAAAAAGGTTAACATACCAAAACTGAACTCAATCTATGACGCGACGAAATCTACAAGCAATCTACCAACTTCATCGACCCATCCCGTCAAGACATGGTCGGGGTTAAAATCCCCAATCGACGCAGCACTTTTCTTGACATAGAAGTAGTAGTGCTTCCAGTGGTGAATCTTGTCCTTGTGGGCGCCGTAAACGATGCCGTGCTTCATCGTGGTACAAAATCGTCTGAACCGCTCCTCCTTCGCACTAGCACGAAAGTCAGTAAGGCGCTCGAAGAGCTCTCGGTCGAAGGCGATCCTGAGATGATTGGCCAAGGCCTCGGTAAAAACCATATGCCGGACCACGCCATGAGTCAGCTGACTCATGGGGACGCCACGCTGATAAGCGTAATCCAGCAGATGGTGGAAGATGGGAAACCGTACCCCAAATTCCGTGAACCAGCACTCATAAGCGCAGAACCATCCCGGCGGAGCATCGAAAGGCCTTTGCTCGGCAGAAGGAATCCGGATCTCCACGACATCAGGGATTGAGCATCTCGACCTGAGTGCCGTGACGATCCCTTCGTCAATCCAAGACCGACCATCGGCGGTCAAGGAAGTCGCCGGAGTGCGCCAAGGCATCTCGACGACTGACGGAAGACCCTCGAGTTCGACGTCATCCGGAGGCGGCACTTCCTCCAGTCCTACCTCGGAATCCGCGTCCGAGTCATTCTCTGGGATCTCATCGCGATACCCGGAACTCTCACTATCTTCGTCCCGCAAGGACGGAGCGGACGAGTCGGCACGGACCCTCGGAGAAGAATCCTTGGCCGCGGAATCTGGTCTTTCCGCTACCGCCGCCCTACGACGACGCTCCAGGGTTCGGCCCGCTCGGACCGCATCACCGAGGAAAACCGGGATCAGATTTGAAAGCGGGACGTCATCGTCATCCCACACTACGGCTTTCCCTTTCCCCTTTCGGTCCGAAGGATCCATCAGACGAGAATCGGAAGACGATGAGTCAAAATTCGGCGGGAAACCCTAAAAATTCTGACGAGAGAGAAGATCGAGGCGAGAAGAGAAGGAATTTCGAGTCAAGAAACAAGCAAATCTACGACGATTACACGGAACCTATCTGTTTAACTAAGCAATGCGACTCGGATTCAAGATGAAAGAAGGAAATTACCTTTTCTCTTTCAGGACGGTTAGAAGCAATGAACAGGCAAAAAAGGAGTTAATGTTGAAAAGAAATCCGAACGGTCTCTTTAAGAGAAGTTTCGCGACTTTCAAGGGAAAAAACTTTCCTTCCTTTTTCCCGCTTGGAAAAACCTACTTTTTCAGTTTTAATAAAATGTGCATTAATGACGTGGTAATCCCACTCCTGACGAACCGCCTGCTGAGCGACATAACTCCTCCTTTTGACGAGCTGACGTTAAAATAAGGATGAACGGTCATTATTTTCGACGAGCTGACTCGAATGGGACCGTTATGGGTGGTTAATTCTCTTTGACGAGCTGATGTCAAAAACAATCGTCGAAATGCATATTCTTTTGCGGACAAGATGACGTCAACGTACTCTTTTCCCTTCTTATGGTTTTTATCCCAAACCGGGTTTTTCCATATCAAGGTTTTAATGAGGCGGTACGAGTCTAAAGTCAATCGCACCCAAGACGAGCTAGCACTGGCGCCTTATGCTGTTACTAATAACTCCTGAGCTCAACTCCCATTCATGAAGTTCGCCGAGACCAAATTGCATTTGACTCGCCAAACTGGGGGGGGGACTTATTGTTAGAGGTGAAATGAGCACATTTCCCCGAGCCCGTCGCAATGAGTAACAGCACCAAAGCCCAGCCCGTCTTGAGCCCTAGCCTCTTTACAGAAATGGAAAGCCTTGAGGAGGAAGGCAATACCTTAAGCGAAAAGGAAAAAGAAGCAGCCGCCACTCGAAGAAAGGAAAGAAATCAAGAGAAGAAGAAGTTTTCCTTTATGATCAAGAGGAGAATATTCAGAAGAGAATCGCCTTAACTCAACTATATAAGGAGAGGTCTTCATTCCCTGAAGACCAAGCGAGGCAGCCCTAAAAACCCTAAAGCATTTGCTCATCTCTTCTATATTTTTATTCGCTATTTGCATTACGTCTCGTCAAGGCTTGTTTGACGAGACTCTCTCTTGTATCCAAACTTCTCTTCGAGTAATTAATCCAAAGCTTCCCAAGTCTCCCATCCGAAATATCCCGTCACATTAACGTGTGCTATTTCTGGAATCAACAGATCTAATTTTCTTCGTTTTAGTTAATTGCAAATTAAAGTGTCAATACTTTGTTTTCTTAAATAAATGAGCAAGAGTAGGTTACATTTCCTTTTATGAGGAGTAGTTTCCAAGTTCAAGTTTAATTCGTATGAGTGTAATTCTATTTAAAAAATAAATAAAGAAATAAAGAAAGATAATGTGGATTATATTTATCTTAAATATTTGTATGTTCTTATTGTTTTGGGACTACTATTATGCTAATGTTATGGGTAAATATGTGGATGCCCATTAGCCCATTGGGTCCACTTCTCCATTTGTTTCTTCTACCTTGAAACCCTATGTTATACTCCTATATATAGGAGCTATCACTCATGGAATAAGACACTTTATTCTCTCTTTCTCACAACACGTTATCAGCACGAGTCTCTACCTCTCAGCTTTTCTAGGTAATCAAAAGTTCTAATAGTTCTTTTAGTTTGAATTCACAAGATTCAATGAGTAATTCATATTACTTTGTTGATATGTGTTTTTCATATAAATCCATTTTATCAATATTTAATCAATATTACTTATTGATAATACTTTGGATTCATCAAGCAATATGGTCATTTATAATTCAGATTTATACTTCAGATTTATAATTTATTCATTTCTATTTATATATATCCCTGAAGGATTTATATTTTATTTATATTTCCCAGAAGGATTTATAATTTATTCATTTCTATTTATATATATCCCTGAAGGATTTATATTTTATTTATTTGAATTTATATTTCCCTGAAGGATTTATAATTTATTTATTTATATTTATATATCCCTGAAGGATTCATATTTTATTTATTTATATATATCCCAGAAGGATATTATATTTTTTTATTTCATTTGCAATATATATATTGTTTATATATGATTTTAGTTGATTTTATTTCTGTATATTTTAATAATTAAGATCATGCTTTAAATTTTCGTCTTAAATTAATATTGACTGAATTAATATTATGAATTTTGACTCTAATTTAGAGTAATTAATTTGGTTTGACTGAATTTATTTATTTTTGTTTGCTGTTTGTTTAAATCATGATGGATTTTATAATTTATTTATATATTTCAGAAGAATATATATATTTTATTGATATCCTGGAAGGATTTATATATTATTTATATCTCAGAAGGATTAACATTACAAAATTTATATATATCCCTGAAGGATTTATATTTTATTTATATCCCTGAAGGATTTATATTTTATTTATCCTAGAAGGATTTATATTGTTTATTAAGACAATATATATATTGTTCTTATTTATTTATTTTTATTTTGAGTTATTTTATTGCCCCTCATATGATATTTGTTATTTTAATTGAATTTCGTAATATGTTAGATTGATTGCTAAATTGAATAATTATTTGAAAATTATCTAGAAGAAGTTTAATCGTTTGAATTAATTTGACCATTAATTTGAAATATTCTTGTATTATTTTGACCATATTAAATTCTTAATTTGACCATTTGATCACAATTTGATTATAATTAATGTGTAAGCTAGAATCACTCCGAAAATATTTCAAAGTTAATGGTTGTTACCAGCTGATTTTAAAATCGTTTGATGTGCATTCTACTTGGTTATTTAAAAAAAAAAAAAAAAAAAACGAATTTTGAACAGCTTTATTGAATATTGTTGATTGATTTTTGCTCCTTGCATGTATCATATTTGCCAATCATTTAATTTTATATTATTGCATATCTCGAAAATGAAAAATAGAAAATTGATAAATACTGTTTATTCTCAATGATAAATACTGCAATTTCATATTGACTTTAATTGAGAATGGTTATTGTATTTTTCTATCATATCGATTGATGAATTAATTGATTAGTGAGATGATAATACTAGTAAATGGTTTGATTGATTGAGTTATCCTCTGATATTATTATTTTTGTAAATTATATATTTTATATATCATCACTGTTATTAAGATTAATATAGAGATCTAAAGAAATTGCATGATCACTAGAATATGACATGATTTAAATTATAGATGATATCATCTAAGAGCATATGACCTGAAGTCTGTAAGTGAAGATAATACCACTAATGCAAAGATGTTAAAATACATCATGTAAATATTGTTGTCTTGCAGACACAATAACATTAATATATTTGAGAAGTATTTTTTGTTGTTGTCTGGTTGACACAAAAAAATATTATAATATTTGAAAAGTACTTTTAAATATTATTGTCTTGTAGACAAAATATAACAAACTCAAATTGTCACCTGAAGTGATAGTAAAAAGGTAATTGTTATTAATATTAATTGTTTTAATTATGTTTGTTTTTATACATATATGTAGTTTGATAATATTTATTTATTTATTTATTTTTCCATCATCAATTTGAATATCTTATATTTGCATCTAAGATTAATACATGACCTAAGGTCTGTAAATAATTTTTAATTATCCAGAAGATAATGTGTGTCAATGATGTATAAAATACATATTCTAATCTTAGATAAATAATATTGTCAAGTAGACAAAAGATTACTAAAAAAAAAAAAATTAAATTATTTTGATAAAATAATGAGTTACTGATGAGAATCTTGAATCTTGTCTAATTGGTTATGATTCATTCCCTGAAGTGAATGTGATATGCGAATAAATGATTAAATATGTGATCATATAGACATATGATGGTTAATGTCAAAGTCAAGATCAAAGAGTTTTATTTCAAAAACTCAAATTCTCATAAGAAGTGAGAAAATAAAGATAGTAGCAAATAAAATATATATATCTCTAGAAGAATATACAATCATTGATGCATTATATCTCTAAAGTCCCAGAAGTGAAAGAATTAAAGATATAATACAAATATCAAAAGTTTAAAGAATCAAAGATATAAGACATAATTCAAGATGGATATGTTATTGATTTTATAATATGATTCAATTCGAGATAGATGAACCAGAAGTATCATCATCTCGAGGGGGATAATGGATGAATCCCACAATCAATATATAATAAGTGAAACATCTAGAAGATTATGTTCACACTCAAGATAAACTTGATCATTGATCAAGAAAAAATCTAACAATCCCTATATCATAGTCCAGAAGATTATATTCAAAGATAAATTGTCTTGATAAATCATATATAAAGTAACTCTAAGGGATTTCAAAGTTAATCAAGTTAAGACAATATATGAAGAAAAGTTAAATATATGTTATATAGTAAACCAGAAGTTTACCGAATATAACATACTTTGGCATGAACTGGTTAGACCATTCCGGTTCAAGAATTATGCGAAGTAAAATACAACATGTAGACATTTATTGAAGAACTAGAAGATTCTTCTTAATGATTTCTAATATGATATTTTATCATAAGAGATTATGATAATACAACAATTATCACTAGCCAAAATAGATTTGGAATCTATTCATTATTCTAGAAAGTATACAATAAATATTTGTGGTTTAATAACACATTTGCAACAAGATAATTGTATGTATCAATGTTATAGATCTGCAACCTGAAGTTTGTGAGATTACTTGGTAATGCTAGTGAATTCACATCTTAAGTCTTTGATGAGAAAAACATGTTTATAAACATTAACGCTGAACATCCAGTAACATTCATAGACAAAATGCAAAAGCATTAATTCGCATAATGCCAATGAGTAACTAAAAGTTCTCCCCATCAAAATTGGTTTTGGGTCAGAAACATAATAAATTCAATCTTTAAGTATTTGGATGTACAATATACATCAATATTGCTCCACCACAGCAATATAAGATGGATCCTCGAAAGAGGTGGTAGATATATGTTGGATATGAATCTCCTTTGATAATATTTATAGCTATCCATGAAGGATTTAAATATGGCTTGATATGCATATTGTCATCTTAGTAAGCCAATCTTTCCAACATGAGGGGGAGAAAATAAACAGTTGGAAAAAGATTAAAGTTGGAATGAATTATCATTGATCCTCGGACTATAGAATGTGAAATAGAAGTCCTAAAGATAATTCCATTTACAAAGCTTACTGTATCAATTGCCAGATACATTTACTGATCCAAATATAGTGATTGAGTCACTTACCAGCTGTAAATGCTCTAATAAGAATTGATATCCCAGAAGAATTATATCAAGGTGCTAGTAAGTCTAAAGAACGCATGAAGCGTGATAGACTTGTTGGTTCCAAATATTAGAATCCTCGGAAAAGTAAAAAGAGCATAAATTGATAATGTTCAAACCGAGGAAATAAAGAATATTATATGATCTCCAGAAGAGACATAAACATGACAAATAAATAAATTCAGGTACCTGAGAAAATGAAGAGATCTCGAGAATTAGTTATGTCATATCTAGAATAAAATGGAACTAGAAAAGCAAATCGACGTCGTAAATAATATATTTGCATGCAATATAGCAGTTGATATTATGAATGAGAAAGAGGATCAAGAAACAAAGTCTATTGCATTGTGTACACAAAGTAATGATTTGGCCAAATCGAAAAGAAGCAATAAACGCATAACTAAAATCTCTTAGAAAGAGAAAAGTATTTGGACCAGAAGCCCTTACACCTAAAAAGTGTAAAACGAGTGGGTTATAAATAGGCATTTGTGCCTAAGAAAAATGATATGAAGAGATATAATCTCATGTGGTGGAAGCAACTTTCAAGTTACTTAAGTTTGGCAATAAAAGAAGAACTTGACATATATGACCCACTAAACAATGACATTTATATAAAAGTCCCTGAAGGATATAATCATTGAGGAATTAATAATTTAATCGTTATGTTCCTGAAGAACACTAGCTATTCAATCAAATGAAATTAAATATGTTTCATGGCTATAATCACGAAAGTGAATATATAAGGCTAACTAATACCCATGTATATTTATCAAAGTATTATGGATCAAAAGAGATCTTTAATATGAATAGCAAACCCTTGAAGAGTTATCAAAAATAGTATGATGCAAAGAATATGAGATAAAAGATTTTAGAAGACAAAGTTGTCTTCGGTTATCTCAAATAGACAATTTAGCAAAAAATATGTTATCTTAAAAGATCATTGCAGTATATACATAAAGAATGCTCATATATATTTGGTCTCGAGGTATCATACTTAAAATGTTAATTGAGCAATGTATTGATCTTTTCACATAAAGTTTGGACCCGAAGTTCAAAAGATCAAGAAGTGATTGTTTTTGTGAAAAGTTGTTATGGACAAGAAGTCCAATAACCCAAGAGATTAAAAGATAATCACATGACTTTATTCATTAATATTATACTTATAATGATTGCCAACATATGGTATATATGATTGGAATGCATCTCCTGAAGAAGATGTTTCCAAGGAGGAGATATATGACGATATGTGTGGTTGTACTCTTTTTCCTTATCATGGTTTTTATCCCATTGGGTCTTTCCACGAAAGGTTTTAATGAGGCATCAAAGAACACACAAATGAGAAACACGAAGGTCTCCTTTCCAAAGTCCTTGTCATTCACTTATGAGATAAAGTGGAGTGAAGAGAATGATAAAGTAGATTCATTACCAAACCCAAGAAGAATGGCGATGTCAATGTTCTAAAGATTGTTCAAGTGAAGATTTTAAAGGAGTTTTCATCTACTACTTTCAAGGAGTTAGTTTATCTTATTGGATCATATCATATCAAAGATCTAGACGGATGTTCTCATGAGGGGGAGTAATTACGCGCTGCACTCTTTTTATTTAACAAATGTTTTTCCCATTGGGTTTTCCTTGTAAAAGTTTTAACGAGGCAGCATCTTACGCATTTAGAAGATATTTTAGATAATGGACATCCAAGGGGGAGTGTTATGGGTAAATATGTGGATGCCCATTAGCCCATTGGGTCCACTTCTCCATTTGTTTCTTCTGCCTTGAAACCCTATGTTATACTCCTATATATAGGAGCTATCACTCATGGAATAAGACACTTTATTCTCTCTTTCTCACAACAGCTAATATTTTTATTTTTATTTTGTTGGTAATTTTATTTATTAGATAAAAAATGAAACTAATAAGTTAATAGTTGACTTATTTATGTCTATATATAACTATCGATCTTTTAATTTCTGTCCAATTTTCATGGAAAGCATTATAGGTTTTGAAATGAAAACCTTAGATTCAAGTTTTCTACACAAATATTTTGAGTTAAATATGTAATAGATATTTCTATTTTATTTCTTGATTTTTGGTCATTCATTTTAAAGAAAGTTTGTCTTGCTAAACTTTCTTAGTTGTTTTTTCTAAACGCTTTTGTTTGAATCATAAGCCATTTTAAACTATTTTTGAAGAAATTTATGTGGCGGAAAATGAACAAGTTTCCTTGTTTTGGCGGGAAGTTTGTGGAATAAATTATTCAGAAACAAATTTTCAACATAAAATTTGTTGGCGTGAAGTTTGAAAAAGGTTTGGTGAAAATTTAGTAGAATCAGTTTTTTTTGGCATTAAAACCTGATTTTGGGTGAAATATGTAATGAATATTGTTATTTTATTTTTCGATGCTTGGTTATGCATTTTTTTTAAAAAAGCTTGCGTTTGGTAAATTTTCTTAACATTTATTCTAAAAGTCTTATAAATTTAATTGAATCATAAGGCTTTTAAAAATTTGGAAACGAACCACATAAATGTTTTTAAAATGTGAAACAATTGAGATTAGATTATATATCATAAATCAACTCCCAAATATTCCCCGTTATTTTAAAAATAAAGACTTCAATATTTTTAATCAACAAAAGAAACAATATATTTTTTATTATATTTTACAAAAATAATAAGAAGCAATAAGAAAATAAATAAAATATTAATCTAAAATAATTTCAAAAATAACATATCCACTAAATAATAATTTACATATGGTAAAAAAAAATTAAAGTTAACTTAACAATGCGCAGGCTATCACCTAGTACTAGGGGAGGTTCCGCGCTACGAGCGGATCAATTTCACAATTTGTTTCTCTATTGTCTTGGAAATGTGTTAAGTGCATTAAGGCATCACCGCACTGACTGGACATCTAGGTGGTATGATGAAAACAATAAATTTGAAATGAAGTATTATCATTTGATTTTAAGTTTTAATATTTATCCAATAATATCTATGTAATTGTGATTAACCAAACTTAAGTTTACTAAATATATTTAAGTAAAACATAATGGCTCTCCATAGCTTAAATTATTTGAAAGGAAAAGTATTTGAAACAACCAAGCTTTTTTTTTTTTTTTTTAATCAAGTGCGGAAAAACTCAATTAAATAAATCAGTAAATAAGTATTAAATCAAACAACAAAATTCGAATTCCAAGATAATAAAATACTAGCAACCTAAACACTGGGTTTGTCATAGTAAATCTAACAACCTAAAAACGGTTTGCTAGCCACATAAGAATAAACAACAGCAACATCCTATCATCCTCTTCATCCCTCGGCCTCATTCCGCGGTCACACTTTTTTTTTACCTCCATCACATGGTTATAAGAGATGCGTAAGTATTTCATAAATACTTAGTGAGGCAATCACCCCGCCTACAGGCCAATTACGCAATTTTTCAAACATTTAAACGTTAATAATAATTTCCACAATTATCAAAATAATTCTTTTAATTATTAAATAATTCCCATAATTAAATAATATTTTTTTACAATTAAAATAATTACCACAATTATTTTTAAACCATTTAATTAATTAACTTCACCATTTATTAATGAAATACGAATTAAACCACTTAATTCCAATTGAATCGAGTTAACCAGATTATACCACTTATTCCAATTGAATAAATCATTTCGCCATATAACCGGATTTAACCGGCCAGTGTCGACCGACACAAGCTTTATGCACTCGCTCGGTTGGTGTCGACCGACACACGATTTGTATCGTTCGACACCGATCCTGGAGATCGACAGTTCTATCAATTTCAAGCACAAAAACACCCAAATCACATAATCACAACACCAAACTCGATCTAAAACACAATTAACACATAAACAATCACAAAAATCACATAAACTCAACCATTCAACAATCCACTTTCACAAATCTCATTATTTGGGAGCCTACGGTCATGCACTCACATTGACAATGGTTGAAAGGGGGAAAAAGAGAGATGATGAACAGTATCACGATGAACAGTACCGATGAACAGTATCGCGATGAACAGTAATCTGATCCCAAAACTCTAGAAATCTCCCAATTCGCCTATTTTCTTCTCTGAAACCTTTTTCACCTCAAAAACTGTGCTCAAAATACGGTTGCACCTCTTTTATCCCGAGAAATAGGGTTTCCACCCCTAAACCGGCCCAAACCGGCAACTTAAATCGAATCAGCTCGATTTGACCATAACCGGTGTCGACACACTGAACCGAGCAAAAATCAAATTAAACCGCAATCAATTTCGCTAACCGATGTCGACCGACACCCTCCTAGTGTCGCTCGACACCAACTAACCAGGCGCGGGTTTTACAAATATTAACACAAGGACGACTTAACCTCTAAACCAACCGCACAACAATCAAACAAAAACATGTACAGCCAACCCAGAAATTATTACCTTGCATAACATATGCAAACAACACCTGATCACTTGGTGTAACAACAGTAAACCTGGAAGTTGTTTTGGAAGTGGTGTTGGACGATGCTAGGGGTTCGGGAGTAGTTTGCACATGTTCTTAGAGGTGTGAATTGAGGATTGGCTGTACATGTTCTTGTTTGATTGTTGTGCAGTCGGTTCAAGGTTCAAGCATCGCAAAGAAAGTGTGTTAAATCCTTCTGAACGACTAGTATCGATCAACACCGGTTATCGGGTTCGATTCCGATTTAAGTCGATTGCACGATTGATTTGTGGTTTGAGTTGGTTTGGTCGACGGGTGTCGACCGACACCAAGGAAGGGTGTCGATCGACACCGGGTATTGAGAAATCGACCGGTTCGATTTAAGTCGGCTGGTTTTGTTCTGTTAAAGGGGAGGGAAGCCCTAGGTCGCGAATAAAAGCCTTGTGGCCGCGCAGAAAGTGACTTTTTCGAGACAAAGACTTTTCAGAGGCGATTTTGGAGTTTTGTGGAGTTTGGAGGCTTGATCTGAGGCTTTGGATTGCTGTTCATCTTTTATTCCTTCCTTTCAATCCGTTTCAAGGTGAGTGCGTGACTGTAGGTCCGTTATCACTAGAGATTCCTTGAGTTTGAGTTTTGTCGTTGTGTTCTTGAGTTGCTCACACTAGAAATCGTGTTTTGGATGTATTGGGGCGTTGAAAACCCTGTGATTGTGAGTTTGTGGATCCTTATGCGTTGTTTTGTAGCTTCTGATGTCTGGGCGTCGAACTGGTGTCGATCGACACTCGATGGGTGCCGATCGACACTCAGAAGACTAGCGTCGACCGACACTCTTTGAAGTGTCGATCGACACTAGGCTGGGAAGCCAGGAACGTGGGTTGTTCCTGACTTGGAGGTTTTTGTTGTTGATTATTGTTCTCGTGGTTGATTATTGTTGATGTATTGTCTAGTGGTTGACGTACTTGGCCTGTAGGCAGGATGATCCACTCACTAAGTATTTATGATAATACTTACGCATCTCTATTCCAACGTGATGCAGGTAACAAGAATGTTCTTCCGCAGAAAGAGACCGAGAGAAGAGGATGATCAGACTAGGAATTTGATATTGTTCATCTTGTTGTGGCTAGCAAGGAATTCGTTTTTAGGGTGTTAGATTTATTTTATGATGTAGCAAACCTGGTGTTTAGGTTGCTAGAGTTTATTCTTTATTGGTTATTGGTTTATGGCTTTTGTTGAACGGATTATTTATTATTTAATATTATCGATTTCTTCTTGAGAATTTCCGCATTGATAATTATAAAAAAAAAGGGCTTGGTTGTTTCATTTTGGTATCAGAGCAAATACGGTTTTAGGACTGTTAGTATTGGGTGAATTGGACTATGTGTTTATTTGGTTAAGTGAGTTAGTCAGTTAGTAGTCTAGTCTCATCCTCTCGGTCTTCCAGTTTTCCGCGGTAAGTGAGTTGGATATTTCGTATTGTGTTTTGTGTTGGTGTGCTGACTTTGCTCATCTTATGTACTTGGTGGAAGTGCAGAGAGATGGACGCAGGTTGTGGTCGTGGTCGTGGTGGAGCCCGTGGGGGCAGAGGAGCTGGTCGTGGTGGACGAGCAGCGGGTCGTGGAGGTCGGGGCGCTGGGCGTGGTTTGCCAGAGGCTGAGGTTTCAGCGGAGAGTGCGGTGCCGAGTGTGGCGACAGCGTCAGTTACTCAGTCAATTTCGTTGGCCGGTGGGGCTAACTCGGGTGCCGGTTGTGGCGTAGGACCAGGAGCAGTTCCCGGTGGGGGCGCAGCTTTAGCTCAGGGGGACATGATAGTGGGGCTACTGACGCAGTTATTGGCACGCCTACCACAGGCAGTTCCACAGCAGGCTCCGGTTGCACCTGCAGCGGCCGGGGCACAGGTTGGTGCCGGTTTTGTTGAGCAGCAGGAGGCTGCGGGGCAGCAGGGTGCTGCGGTTGGGTATTCACCTTATCGTGAGATGATGAGGGAGATGCAGAGGATTGGCACGCCTATGTTTGAGGGTGGTGTTACTCCAGAGCAGGCTGACGAGTGGCGTCAGAGGTTAGAGCGGAACTTCGATTCAGTTCGTTGTCCCGAGCAGTTTCATGTTGAGTTGGCAGTGCACTACCTCGGAGGTGATGCACATTTGTGGTGGAGGTCTGTTAGGACCCGGAGAGTGGTATGGACTTGGGTTGATTTCGTCGAGGAGTTCAACCACAAGTTTTTCGCGCAGGAGGCTCGTGACAGACTACAGTTGAGGTTCTTGGACTTGACTCAGGGAAAGAGGTCTGTACGGGAGTACGATGCAGAGTTCTGCAGATTGGTGGTTCACACTGGTAGTGAGCTGGTGAGTGAGCGGGCTTTGATGTCGAGGTTTCTTCAGGGACTTCGGAGGAACATCAGGACCCAGTGTAGAGGTGGTATGTACCACACGAGAGCCGGTTTTGTGGAGTTGGCAGCTTCCATTGAGGAGGATTTGCGTGAGCCGGTGAGTTCAGCAGTTGTTCCAGATGTAGTTGCTTCTGCTACCCATCCTAGGGGCCAGCAGCAGCAGCAGCAGCGTAGGAGTTTCGGTTCTGGTCATGGCAGGGGCGGCAAGCCTGCGCAGGGCCAGAAGAGGAGAGCAGAGGAGATATCTGCTAGTAGCCAGAGTGCGGGTGGTTGCTTTGGTTGTGGGAGTTTGGATCACAGAGTTGCTGCTTGCCTCTAGAGGGCGGGATCCAGAGAGTCGTCAGTGTGCTTCTATTGCAGAGAGCCGGGGCATATCAGGCCGATGTGTCCCAAGTTACAGCAGAGGTCAGTGGCAGTGGTTCAGCCGTTGGCTATCCAGTCAGCAGCTCAGATTGCAGCGTTGCAGTCAGGTGGAGCGCCGCGTGTTTACACTCCGGCAGAGGTGGGCCAGATCACAGGTAAAATCTTTGACTCAGACTTGTAAATTCTTAAAGGTAGAATTTTGGTGTTGTCTGTTTCCTTTATTTTACTGTGATAGAGTTTGGGGGTTCTCAACACTTGTGGAATTGTGTAGGGACCTTGTTAGTTGGTGGATTTGAGTCGCACGTTCTGTTTGACTCGGGAGCATCTAACTGCTTCATTACTCCGGAGAGAGCTGAGAGTAGCGGTATTCGGAGTAGCGATGGCGAGCGTTCGGGCTTTGTCAAGGTGGCCGGTGGAGGTTTTCTGGCTACTTCGGGCAGAGCTAGAGCAGTGGATGTGTAGATTGCGGGGCAGTCTATGCCAGCGGATTTGGTCATCAGTCCGGTGGAGCTGTATGACGTGATTTTAGGGATGGACTGGTTATCTTCTTACCGGGTTCATCTGGATTGCTACAGAGGTAGAGTGGCGTTTGAGCAGGATGCAGGGAAGTTGGTTTATCAGGGAGTGAGACCGACTTCAGGGAGTATAGTGATCTCAGCTATTCAGGCAGAGCAGTTGTTAGAGCGGGGCTGCGTGGCCTATTTGGCAACGATTACTATGATAGAGTCCAGTGGTGAGGTGGCTTTGCAGGATATTCAGGTTGTCCGGGATTTTGAGGTTGTGTTTCAGTCACTGAAGGGATTGCCACCATCTCGGTCAGATCCTTTCACGATTGAGTTGGAGCCCGGGACAGCTCCGATATCGAAGGCACCTTACAGGATGGCGCCAGCAAAGTTGGCAGAGCTGAAGAAGCAGCTAGAGGACCTTTTGAGTAAAGGGTTTATCAGACCGAGTGTTTCGCCGTGGGGAGCGCCAGTGTTGTTTGTGAAGAAGAAGGATGGCAGTTTTCGGTTGTGCATTGATTACCGGGGACTTAACCGAGTCACAGTGAAGAACAGGTACCCACTTCCGAGGATTGATGAGTTGTTGGATCAGTTGAGAGGTGTTACTTGGTTCTCTAAGATTGATTTGGCATCGGGATATCACCAGATTCTGATAGATGAGACAGATGTTCGGAAGACGGCTTTCCGGACGAGGTATGGGCATTTTGAGTTTGTGGTCATGCCTTTTGGTTTGACTAATGCGCCGGCAGCTTTCATGAGATTGATGAACGACGTGTTCAGGGAGTTTCTGGATGTGTTCGTCATTATTTTCGTAGATGATATTTTGGTGTATTCGAGGAGTCCAGAGGAGCATGCGACGCATTTGAGGCTTGTTTTGGAGAATCTTCGGGAACAGAAGCTGTTTGCTAAGTTGAACAAGTGCAGCTTTTGGCAGAGAGAGATGGGTTTTCTTGGCCACATTGTTTCTGCAGGGGGAGTTTCTGTGGATCCGGCTAAGATTGAGGCCATCAGAGTTTGGCCTAGACCGAGTAGTGCTACCGAGATCAGGAGTTTTCTGGGTTTAGCAGGCTACTACATGAGGTTCGTCAAGGGGTTTGCGAGTATGTCTCAGCCGATGACGAGGTTGACTGGCAAGGATGTGCCGTTTGTGTGGTCGCAGGAGTGCGAGGAGAGCTTTGAGAAGCTCAAGGAGATGTTGACTAGTACACCAGTATTGGCATTACCCGATCCGGGGAAGCCTTATGTGGTGTACACAGATGCTTCAGGAGTAGGACTTGGTTGTGTATTGATGCAGGAGGGCAGAGTGATTGCCTACGCTTCGAGGCAGTTGCAGGGCAATGAGCGCAACCGTCCTACACATGATCTTGAGTTGGGAGCAATGGTTTTTGCACTCAAGATTTGGAGGTCTTATCTTTATGGTGGTAGAGTGCAGATCTTCACAGATCACAAGAGTCTACAGCATATCTTTACTCAGCCTTTGCTGAATGCGAGGCAGACGCGTTGGGTGGAGTTTCTGGCAGACTATGACCTGGATATTGTCTATCATCTGGGCAAGGCCAACTTGGTGGCAGACGCTTTGAGTCGACGGAGGGTTGATTCAGCTAGGGAGCAGGATGTGGAGGCCTTGGTCAGCGAGATCAGTACCTTGCGGCTTTGTGCTATTTCAGAGGAGCCTTTGGGTTTGGAGGCAGCTGATCAGGCAGATCTACTCAGTAGGATCAGAGTGGCTCAGCAGAGTGATCAGAGTTTGGTTGATGCTTCGCAGGCGTCTGGTTCTGAGTATCAGGTCTCATCGAATGGGACTATCTTGGTTCGTGGGCCAGTTTGTGTGCCCAAGGATGTGGAGATGAGACAGGAGGTTTTGAGAGAGGCTCATTTGAGTAAGTTTTTGATTCATCCGGGTGCGACCAAGATGTACCGTGACCTCAAACGGTATTATCATTGGGTCGGGATGAAGAGAGATGTGGCAGATTGGGTTGCGAGGTGCAACACTTGTTCTTTGGTCAAGGCAGAGCATCAGGTACCTAGTGGTCTTTTGCAGAGTTTACCCATTCCAGAGTGGAAGTGGGATATGATCACGATGGATTTTGTTGTGGGATTGCCTATCTCACGGACATTCAATGCTATTTGGGTCATTGTGGATCGCCTGACCAAGTCAGCACATTTCTTGGCCATCAAGAAGACAGATGGAGCGGCTGTCTTGGCTAGGAAGTTTGTGCGAGAGATTGTGAGGCTGCATGGAGTGCCAGCCAGTATTGTGTCGGATAGAGATCCGAGGTTTGCCTCAGAGTTTGGGAGGGCATTTAAGACTGAGATGGGCACCAAGGTGCATATGAGTAAAGCGTATCATCCGCAGACAGATGGGCAGTCAGAGAGGACTATTCAGACTTTGGAGGATCTGCTGAGGATGTGTGTACTGGATTGGGGTGGTCATTGGGCTGATCATCTGTGTTTGGCAGAGTTTGCCTATAACAACAGTTTTCAGTCTAGTATTGGCATGGCTCCGTTTGAGGCTTTGTATGGGAGGCCATGCAGGACACCATTATGCTGGACCCAAGTGGGGGAGCGCAGCATGTTTGGAGCTACTTTTGTTCAGGAGACGACGGAGAAGATCCGTGTCTTGAGGTTGAACATGAAGGAGGCTCAGGATAGACAGAGGAGTTATGCAGATAGGCGGCGACGTGAGCTTGAGTTTCAGGTGGGAGATAAAGTTTATCTCAAGATGGCTATGTTGAGGGGACCTAACAGGTCCATAGCAGAGAACAAACTCAGTCCGCGGTTTATGAGCCCGTTTCCAGTGGTAGAGCGAGTTGGGCCAGTGGCGTATCGGCTGGAGTTACCATCGATTATGAGCGCCTTTCACAAGGTGTTTCATGTATCTATGCTGAGGAGGTGCTTGCATCCTTCAGAGGAGTTAGTGGTTGAGATTCCGGAGGATCTTCAGCCAGATATGACAGTTCCGGCAGTTCCTGTGAGGATTCTTGAGAGGAGAGTCAAGGTTCTGCGGAACAAGAGGGTGCCATTGTTGAGAGTCTTGTGGGACTGTAGTGGCACAGATGAGCAGACTTGGGAGCCACAGGCAAAGATGAAGCTGAAGTTCGGAAAGTGGTTCGACAAGCAGGCTGTGGAGTGAGATCCTTTCATCTTTGTGGTTCTAGTCTTGTTTTTGGTTTTTGGTGTTGTTGTTTCTGGATTATGTATTTTCGTTTTCGTTGTACGATATACATTTTTGGAGTTATATGAGATGGAGTTTTTGCCTCATATTTTGGTTTTGTGTTTGGATGTTACAAGTTTCTTTGGCCGGTGGGGTCATTGAAAATTTTAGTTATATGATTATACGCGTTTCAGAATTATTACTCGATACAGTCTGTAGACTGTGGTGTCTTTAGAGTAGACGGTGGGTCTACATTTGGGACGGTGGGTGCCCGGCAGACTTATATTTGGGGGTCGCTAGCTCAGTATAAGTGGTTTTTGTGACGGTGGGTCACAGTTTGGTTTGGTGACGGTGGGTCACGGTTTGGATATTGTGACGGTGGGTCGCAGTATAGATATTGTGACGGTGGGTTGCAGTATAGATGTCGTGACGGTGGGTCACGGTATTGAGGAGTAATAATGTCTAGAAACATGCGTATAACATAGGACTAAAATGTGAGTTTTGTGGTCTAATATCATCATATTTTGCATGTTTTCACTAAGTATTTATTGGTGTTTTCAAATGTTTTCAATAAGGTTCTATGCCTTTAGAGGTAGTTTTCTTGTATTTGCTGGCTTTAGAGTCTTCACAGGTTAAAACATCAAAAAGGATTCAAAAAGGAGCAAAAGAGCCTCAAACCATGATCCATGCAAGTTTCCAAGTCAAGAGCATCAATAATACTCCATTTGTCCGATTCTCGCATTTGGACAGAACCGGAGCATCCGAAAGATAACCGCGGCAAGGGGTCTTCCCGACGTCCAAAAATCATGATCTTGGTCTTGCTGGATAGATATTTGAGTTATGCATCACGAAGAAGTGGATTCAAGTCATTTGGATCAACCATCACGAAGATACTCTTTTTCTCCCAAGACGTGTCCGCCAGGCGAGTAAACGAAGCCCATGGAGACTTGGCGCCACCAAATGGCCCGGGATGCAGCGGCATGGACCTTGTCTCGACTTAACACAAGCCCAGCTTGCTTTTGGTGGTTTACTTGTCCTAAACCCGGTCCAATCACGTCGCAAATCTTCAGAGTCGGTTAACCGGAAAGTTTCCTTTTTCAGCACCTCAATACCCTAGCGACTTCAAGCCTATAAATACAATGTTTTTAGCCTTTGGAGGGGCAGAGACGCGAGTGTATTGTGCAAGAGAGAGAGCAGCCGTCAAGGAGGAGAAGCCCTAGGTGGTGCGCCGTCCAGAAGGAAGAAGGAAGGCGCCGTTCAACTCTTGCACTCGCATTCATCTTTGTTCTTTCATCTTTTCCTTTTCTCTTTTGTACTTTGGATTTCAAGTTATCAAGGGATTCGACTTGTTCTTCATCAGAGAAGCCTCTTTTCTATCCCTTATCTCTTTTATACTTGCATAATGATATCAAATATGCCTTGCTTGCTTGATCTCACTATGTCCGAGTAGATCTCTCGGTTAGGCCGAGGGAGATCGATGGACTCTTGATATGTTTTGACTTGTTTGATTGCATAAAACGGGATTTAATCTTTTGGTTCTTCATCTTTGCTTGCTCTTATTGCTTGTTGTTAGGAAAGCGCGCCTCAACAACTTGAACTTAGGTTGATACACTCTCCAAAAGCTTGTTGTATTGCCGAAACTAGTATTTGATGAGCTAAGTGTTTTAGGCTTCCAAAAGTCGACCTAAGGAACTTAGTGAACAATCACAACTTGAACATTAATTTATGCATGCTTATAACTTGTAATAACCATCGAAAGTTGAGTCTATTAGGTTGTTTAAGCATAGTGGCCGGAGCCACGAAAGTGGAAAGGCTATACCTTAGTGTTGTGAGTTTAAGACGGTTTATAAATTATCCCATGCAATCTCTTGTCATTTCATTGAAAGTTTCCATTTGATTTTCCCTTGCCTAACACCTTTTCCCATCTTGTTTACAACCTCGCTATTTATTTGCATTGTTTTCTTTTGATTTTAGATCACCCCACACTCATATTCTTTGTTCTAGCTACTCATCACTCAACATAGACTAGAAACGAAATCTCTCTTCCTTGTGTTCGACCCCGACTTACCACGGCTGTGCACTTGCAGCTCTACCAAGTTGGGTTATAAATTGTATTAGTTTGAAGCATAAAACCCAACGCATCAAGCTCTTTGGCGCCGTTGCCGGGGAAGAGTTGCATTTCTTTCAAGTTTCTTGATTGATTTTTAGTCTAGTTCTTTTTATTTTTGCATTTCATTTTCTGTTTTTCATAAAACTTTAAAAAACCATAAAAATTTTACTTAATACTCTTTCTTTGTGTCTCTTAGGTGCATGACAAGAAGGTCCAATCCGGATAATACCATAGAAGAAGATCTTGACATTGACCAACTTGAAAGAACACTTAGGCGGCAAAGAAGAGAAAGAATGAATCAAGGCGGTGAAGCCGCGGCACAAGGTGGCCAACAACACGCCCCTGACCAAGAACAACAACCACAAGCCCCTCATGTCTTACCAGAAGCCGGAGTTGACCAGCCAGCACAAGGAGCCGTGCCTCAACCTAATCAAAACGCTCCCGGTGTAGCCGATCAACCGCAGCCGCAACAACAACAACCGGGTCAACAAGACGCCGGTCAACCACCAAACCAGCATCATCAAAACCCCCATGGCGGTCACCAAGGGATGCCTCAAGCTCAACCACATGTGCCTCCAAGGAGAGCCCAATTCGCTCAGCATCCAAGGCATCCGACTATGGGAGATTTTGATTCATCCGATGCATTCTTCTTGGATAGGAATCCAATCCGACCACCTCAGCCTCCAAGGAACGACTTTGAGATCAAGCCACAAATCATTGCCTTGGTGAAACAAAACCAATTCCATGGTTTGTCCACCGAACATCCACTTGACCATGTCGACACCTTTGAGGAGATATGTAGCACTACTCGGATCAATGGAGTGTCACCGGACTACTTCAAGTGCAAATTGTTTACCTTCTCTCTAAGTGACAAGGCACTTAGATGGGTAAAGTCTCTACCACCTCAATCCATTACAACATGGAATGAATACAAAGGAGCTTTCTTAAACCAATTTTACACCAAGCAAAGATCAAACTCTATAAGGAGTAAGATATCCGGGTTTAAGCAAGCACCAATGGAGTCTTTCTATGAAGCTTTGGAGCGCTTCAAGGAGTATGCAAGAGATTGCCCTAATCATGGCTTCTCAGAAGGTAACCTTTGGAACATCTTTTACAATGGGATTGATCACTAGTACAAGCTTTCACTTGACACCGCGAGCAATGGCAACTTCATGACCAAATCGGTGCCGGAGGCTAAGCTTTTGATCGAGAATCTTGCTGCAAGTGATTCCAATGCTTGCCCTGAGTACAATAGAGGAGTGAGAACCACGAGCTCATCATCGGAATCAGCTCAAATCATGGAGTTGAAGAACATGGTCTCACAACTACTAAAGAGCAACCGAGGAGTGCATGCGGTTGATGATGTCTTGGCCACTAATGAAGAGCCTCTCATGGAATTTATGAGAGATGGAGCAGAAGAGAATCAAGAGGAAGTCAACTACATAGGAGGTAACTACGGTAATAGAGGATACAATCAGCCATTCCGCCCCCATCCCAACCTCTCTTACCGAAGCACCAATGTGGAGAATCCAAATGATCAAGTCTATCCGGGCCAAAACATTTATCAAGGAGGCCAAAACGCATACCAAGGAGGTCAATACCAGCCTAAGCAACAATTCTATCCTAAGGGAGTCTACCAAGTGAAGCAGCCACTCACTTTCCCCCAAGGAGTTGCACCGGCTCAACAAGAAGAAAAAGTAGATGTGGCGGTTAAGAAATATATGGAGGAGCAAAGACAAGCTACCAAGAGCTTACATGAGAAGATGGATCACATGTTTGGTGATCTAAATAATAAGTTTGGGGCGTTGTCAACTCACGTCCAGAAGTTAGATGTTCAAGTCTCTCAAACAGCCGAGGCGGTTAAAAAGCAACAAGAGGCAAATCCGCAAAAGTTTTGTAGTGTTGTTTCATCCAAAGAGGATCCACCGGCCATTGTCTCCGTACCATCTCAAGAAGAAGAAAGAGAGGATGAGCTTAAGGAGAGGTACAAACCAGAGAGGTACACATGGGAGTCAAGGCGAGCTTACAAGAGAAGGCTTGACAACAAGCCGTTGCTTAAACAAGGAGATCCCGGGAAGTTTGTTATCCCCGTTTGTATCAATGGGTACCAACTCACCGATTGCTTGTGTGATAGTGGAGCAAACGTGAACCTCATGTCTCTTGCACTAGCCAAAGATTTGGGATTCAAATATTTCAAAGAGCCTAAGGTGAGAGTGGAGTTTGCGGATCTATCAAGCATGGAGCCTTATGGAGTGCTTGAAGATGTTATGCTAGAGATTGGGGAGAGACATGTCCCAACTGATTTCCAAATCATGGTATGGGAAGGATCAAAGAGGAATCAGCTGATTCTTGGTACCCCATTCTTAGCCACAGCCGGGGCGGTCATCAATTACATGAGAAACCAACTAACACTTGGTCATGTCCGGCAAGATGTCTTTTTCCCAAGCATCAACTTCAAACAAGCTCCAAGCGCAGTCAAACTACCACCAGAAAGGAGCACACTCATGCCAAGAGAAGGAGCCGAGCGGCCAAGAAGCACCAAGAAGGGCGAGCCCTACCCTAAACCAAAAGAAGCGATGAAACCGTTGAAGCCGAAGCATGAGAATGTCTTCAAGGATATTCACTCGGTCTTGTCATCGTCTTTTAACAATCATGGAGCTGAAGAAGAACCTGACGGTGTGCCTAAGTCCTTTGCCAGCATAAGAATCATTCTCCCAAAGGATCCGGACCCCAAAGATGAGCAAACCGCAAAGGAAAGACTCGGAAAAACCTTAAAACTTTTTCCAAGAGCTTTGGTCTTCAAGGACGACATGGAAGATGATCATGGAGAGCCCAAACCACCTCATGAGCCACCTGAACCAGAATGTGAAGACACCAAAGGGATCCCAAACCCTTTGGCCGATCACATCCGCACCTAACCGAACAAAGACAACCGGGAGTCAAGCTAGATGACTTTAAAACAAGCGCTTTGTGGGAGGCAACCCACACGGTATCTTTCCTTTCCTTTTTCATTTTTTTTTGTTTTCACATCATTATTGCATGCATTTTGTTAGGATGAGAAACCAAGAGGAGACCAAACAAGGAAATGTCCCACCCATTCATCCCACCCTTGTCCAAACCGACACCACGGAGCGGGCAACGGCTGGGAATACTAAAGGAAGGACGCAGAATCATTTTGGTCAAAGAACATCACCAAACAGTCGAGTAAAATTCAAGATATTCCATCTGGCGTGATTCTCTCGACCACACGGGTGCAAAGGAGTACACACTTGACCTATCTCACAATCCGTGTTACCAAAGTCCACCAAACTTCACAGGCGACCAGACAATACCATATTGGTCGGCAAATCCAAAAGATAGGACTGAGAAATGTGAACGGATGGGGAGATACGCACGAATGCCACATCCGGTCGATGGCGGGTAACCGAAGGCCGGCAAAAACCAATATCACGGCATGGCGACACCACCACCTGGAAATGGATTCTTGCAGCTTCAACATCACCATTCCAAAAGAAAATCAAGGAACGAACGAGCCAAATTTAAGGACGGTCAAAATTCTCTTCCCGGAGGCGTTTACACCACGTTGTGAAGGACGTCTTACACCGCTCATCCATTTGACCTCAAACTTCACCAGTGCTCATAACATATGAAGTTGGGCGGTGGAATTTCAAGCTCGGTCAGGAAATTCGTCACCGTTTGCGCTGTGGTCTATTGCACCCTCTTCGGATCGTCCGGATGGCCACCAAATGATGAATCTCCCAAACCGCTCGTTTGTTTGACATGAAACTTCACCACTGCTCCTAAAATATATGATTGGTCGGTGGAATTTCAAGATAGGTCGACGGAATGTTGACGGTTCGAGCTGTGGTCCATCCCATCACCTTACGGCCGTCCGAGAGATCCACCCGACACAGGATTTTCACATTTGCTCGACCAAACGATCTGAAACTTCACCAGCGGCTCTAAAACATCATATTGGATGGTAAATTTTCAATCCCGTTCATAAAATTCTTAACGGTTTGTCATGTGGTTCATAGCACTCATTTCGGGTCGACCGAATGAGACGTACACGACCGAAATGCAAACCAAAGGAATTCCGGCCTTGACCTTCATTACTTACCGACCCATCCTGCCTACAGAGGAGCCCCAATCAGTCATATGACCCTGATCTTCATTCCCATTGGTCATCACTTGGTAACATCATCCTAACCTTTCCCTTTTTCAAATTTATTATGTCTTTCACCCCTCTTAATCTGATATTTCTTACACCGGGACGGTGCAAGTTAAGTCTGGGGGGATTATACTAATAAGTTTGTTCATTTTGACATTTTTGTTTGCATTGTTTTCATCTAATCGAGTCGTTTTTATTGAGTCAAAACTTTTGTCGAGAATTATGACTTTATCTTGGACCTAACCATTGTTTTGCATGCGTTTAAGTGACCATTGATCAGTATTTGGCAGTCTACTCCATCACATGTGCACCATGAGTGGATCGATCTACCAAAAACGTCCACATCTCCAAGGGCTTAAGAAGGATACATCTTTGACTCCGCACCTTAATGAACTTAACCTTCTCAGCTAGGGGCTTGGTTTTACAAAAGGGTACGACTCCTCAACCTCACCAAATAGTGAAAGTCTATGTGAGTTCGGTTTCCCCTCTCTCTCCCCTTCAAATTAAGAAAAAGCACCAAGGTCCAAATAACCGGGGATTAGGTGGCAACCACCATCAATACTCGCGTCCATGGAAGACCTTTTGATCCAAATAACCGGAGATTAGGTGGCTACAACCATCAATACTCGCGTCTATGGAAGATCCACCAAAAACCTCCACAAAGAGGAGAAGAAGTCGAATAAAAAAAAAAATACTATGCTACCCTAAAAAAGGCATGAATCGACTTAAGAAGTGAGAAGAGAGAGAGGTGAAACAAGAGCCAAGACATGTGCCTTATAAAAGAGGATGGGTAAGAGTCTATAACCCCTTTGATCGATACTCCCTAGTTGAGACCACACCTTTAGAAACTAAAGGAGTCAAAGGTGGAGAATTTGGATGGCCTAAAGAGTAGTGGATTGCTTTGGGATGATTGCAAAACTCATGGTATGTACTTTCTTGTTCTTAATTCTAAATGCCATTGCTGTTTTATGTGGATCACTAAGATAAATGTCGACATGGATTTCCAAAAAGATTTAAGAGTTCTCACGTTTTCAAACCTCTTTTCCTTTCTTAGTTTGCTTGAGGACAAGCAAAGGCTAAGTCTGGGGGAGTTGATATCATCATATTTTGCATGTTTTCACTAAGTATTTATTGGTGTTTTCAAATGTTTTCAATAAGGTTCTATGCCTTTAGAGGTAGTTTTCTTGTATTTGTTGGCTTTAGAGTCTTAACAGGTTAAAACATCAAAAAGGATTCAAAAAGGAGCAAAAGAGCCTCAAACCATGATCCATGCAAGTTTCCAAGTCAAGAGCATCAATAATACTCCATTTGTCCGATTCTCGCATTTGGACAGAACCGGAGCATCCGAAAGATAACCGCGGCAAGGGGTCTTACCGACGTCCAAAAATCATGATCTTGGTATTGCTGGATATATATTTGAGTTATGCATCACGACGAAGTGGATTCAAGTCATTTGGATCAACCATCACGAAGATACTCGTTTTCTCCCAAGACGTGTCCGCCAGGCGAGTAAACGAAGCCCATGGAGACTTGGCGCCACCAAATGGCCCGGGATGCAGCGGCATGGACCTTGTCTCGACTTAACACAAGCCCAGCTTGCTTTTGGTGGTTTACTTGTCCTAAACCCGGTCCAATCACGTCGCAAATCTTCAGAGTCGGTTAACCGGAAAGTTTCCTTTTTCAGCACCTAAATACCCTAGCGACTTCAAGCCTATAAATACAATGTTTTTAGCCTTTGGAGGGGCAGAGCCGCGAGTGTATTGTGCAAGAGAGAGAGCAGCCGTCAAGGAGGAGAAGCCCTAGGTGGTGCGCCGTCCAGAAGGAAGAAGGAAGGCGCCGTTCAACTCTTGCACTCGCATTCATCTTTGTTCTTTCATCTTTTCCTTTTCTCTTTTGTACTTTGGATTTCAAGTTATCAAGGGATTCGACTTGTTCTTCATCAGAGAAGCCTCTTTTCTATCCCTTATCTCTTTTATACTTGCATAATGATATCAAATATGCCTTGCTTGCTTGATCTCACTATGTCCGAGTAGATCTCTCGGTTAGGCCGAGGGAGATCGATGGACTCTTGATATGTTTTGACTTGTTTGATTGCATAAAACGGGATTTAATCTTTTGGTTCTTCATCTTTGCTTGCTCTTATTGCTTGTTGTTAGGAAAGCGCGCCTCAACAACTTGAACTTAGGTTGATACACTCTCCAAAAGCTTGTTGTATTGCCGAAACTAGTATTTGATGAGCTAAGTGTTTTAGGCTTCCAAAAGTCGACCTAAGGAACTTAGTGAACAATCACAACTTGAACATTAATTTATGCATGCTTATAACTTGTAATAACCATCGAAAGTTGAGTCTATTAGGTTGTTTAAGCATAGTGGCCGGAGCCACGAAAGTGGAAAGGCTATACCTTAGTGTTGTGAGTTTAAGACGGTTTATAAATTATCCCATGCAATCTCTTGTCATTTCATTGAAAGTTTCCATTTGATTTTCCCTTGCCTAACACCTTTTCCCATCTTGTTTACAACCTCGCTATTTATTTGCATTGTTTTCTTTTGATTTTAGATCACCCCACACTCATATTCTTTGTTCTAGCTACTCATCACTCAACATAGACTAGAAACGAAATCTCTCTTCCTTGTGTTCGACCCCGACTTACCACGGCTGTGCACTTGCAGCTCTACCAAGTTGGGTTATAAATTGTATTAGTTTGAAGCATAAAACCCAACGCATCATGGTCTTTGAGAGAAGTTGGTGTTGGGATTCGAGGACGAATCCAATTTAGTGGGGGAGAATTGTAACAATCGTAAACCTGGAAGTTGTTTTGGAAGTGGTGTTGGACGATGCTAGCGGTCCGGGAGTAGTTTGCACATGTTCTTAGAGGTGTGAATTGAGGATTGGTTGTACATGTTCTTGTTTGATTGTTGTGCAGTCGGTTCAAGGTTCAAGCATCGCAAAGAAAGTGTGTTAAATCCTTCTGAACGACTAGTATCGATCGACACCGGTTATCGGGTTCGATTCCGGTTTAAGTCGATTGCACGATTGATTTGTGGTTTGAGTTGGTTTGGTCGACGGGTGTCGACCGACACCAAGGAAGGGTGTCGATCGACACCGGTTATTGAGAAATCGACCGGTTCGATTTAAGTCGGCTGGTTTTGTTCGGTTAAAGGGGAGGGAAGCCCTAGGTCGCGAATAAAAGCCTTATGGCCGCGCAGAAAGTGACTTTTTCGAGACAGAGACTTTTCAGAGGCGATTTTGGAGTTTTGTGGAGTTTGGAGGCTTGATAAGAGGCTTTAGATTGCTGTTCATCTTCTATTCCTTCCTTTCAATCCGTTTCAAGGTGAGTGCGTGACTGTAGGTCCGTTATCACTAGAGATTCCTTGAGTTTGAGTTTTGTCGTTGTGTTCTTGAGTTGCTCATACTAGAAATCGTGTTTTGGATGTATTGGGGCGTTGAAAACCCTGTGATTGTGAGTTTGTGGATCCTTATGCGTTGTTTTGTAGCTTCTGGTGTCTGGGCGTCGAGCTGGTGTCGATCGACACTCGATGGGTGCCGATCGACACTCAGAAGACTAGCGTCGACCGACACTCTTTGAAGAGTCGATCGACACTAGGCTGGGAAGCCAGGAACGTGGGTTGTTCCTGACTTGGAGGTTTCTGTTGTTGATTATTGTTCTCGTGGTTGATTATTGTTGATGTATTGTCTAGTGTTTGACGTACTTGGCCTGTAGGCAGGATGATCCACTCACTAAGTATTTATGATAATACTTACGCATCTCTATCCCAACGTGATGCAGGTAACAAGAATGTTCTTCCGCGGAAAGAGACCGAGAGAAGAGGATGATGAGACTAGGAATTTGATATTGTTCATCTTGTTGTGGCTAGCAAGGAATTCGTTTTTAGGGTGTTAGATTTATTTTATGATGTAGCAAACCTGGTGTTTAGGGTGCTAGAGTTTATTCTTTATTGGTTATTGGTTTATGGCTTTTGTTGAACGGATTATTTATTATTTAATATTATCGATTTCTTCTTGAGAATTTCCGCATTGATAATTATAAAACAAAAAAGGGCTTGGTTGTTTCACTTGGTGTCGCTCGATACCACTCCCAAAATAGTACTTTTTGGTTTACGGATGTTACAATTCTCCCCCACTATACTGGATTCGTCCTCAAATCCCAACACAACGTGTCTACCAAATACCACAAAATCCGGCCCCAACTGGCCCAACAAAAGTGATCGTCCACTAATCTCAGAAACTCACATTTAGTCCTTTGTTATATGCACGTTTCTAGACATTATTACTCCCACTAATCACAACCACTCTAAAAACATAACAGGAGATCTACCATATCGCCTCTAGAGATGCACCCTATCTCTCGATACTCATATTGCGACCCACCATGTCACAATATGTAACCAAAACAACCACTTATACTGAGGTAGAGACCCTCCCATATAAGTCTGTCGGAGATCCACCATATCTCCTCTAGGAACCCACCCTGTCTCTAGAACAGTAATGAGTCATAATTCTGAAACGCCTATAACATATATGACTAGATATGTCTCACGACTCAAACTGGTCAACAAACTTGTAACATTGATGCATTCATATTTCATACTCTTTTAGCATCATGTTTAGACCACTTTTGCATACTGTCATCCATCTTTAGTAGCATTTCTTTGCACTTTCCTTTTATATTGCATACTTAGTTGTTCTAGGAAATGCATTGCATACATTTGCGTGTTTGGTGTCTTTATCAGGTACTTTGGAGCACTTTGGAGCAAGATCAACCTGAAGGGATGCATTGGGAGAAAGAGGGAATGCACTCCATCAAGCAGCTCGATCGAGCTAGGCAAAAAGGCACCTCGACCAAGCAGCTCAATCGAGCTAGGCAGGATACGTGCCTCGACCAAGCTACTCGATCGAGCCGACTAAGGCGGTTACTCTTCCGCGATTTCAGCCTTCCCATTGACCAAGTCTTGACTGAAACCCTAGTGGCTTGCCTATAAAAGTCCTACAAACCTAAGCCACGAAGGATCTTCTTCTTTTTCTCTTTTCAGCCACCAAAAATCTTTCTCTTTTATGCTTTTAAGTTTTATGCTTTTTATTTTGTAGATTTATGCTTTTGTATTGATATTTTGCACTTGCTTCTTTAATAAGAGTTGTTTAATTTCTTCTGCTTTTTCTTTTGATATCAGTTTCATGTTATTTTGTTATGATTTTGGATATGGGTTGTGAGTAAATAGCCCCTTAGGTTTAGGGATGGGATAGATTAGAGGTTTCTTATGCTTAATCTTTGATTGCTTGGGGTTTTCAATCAATATCCCTCTCTGTTGGGTTGGTCCCTATGCGATCCAGCTACTAACCCTAGTGGATCGATTTTAGGTGTTCATCAGCCTACACCGCTTGATTGAATGCCTGAATAAACCCCAACAGAGGATTAGCTTACTTGTCCCACGATGGTGGTTGTACAAGAAGCTTCTAGGGCCTTAAATGGATCTGCTTTCATTGCTTTCTGGTTTATGTCTCACTAACGATGGTTAGCTAAAGAGACTGATCCAGACTAGCGGTTTTCATCATGACAGTGAGCTAACCGACCTTGAGAATCCATGGCCAAGGGATATGCATGAATACATGTTGCTATAAGAGCATCACTAATTAAGTATAGGCTTCCTCTGATTGTTAAACCCTGTCCCTGAATCTAAGTCATTCCCATTTGAATCTTATCTTTGTTTCATTTGCGCTTTTACTCTGTTTGTTATCAACTCTATCGAGCTACCTTTGTAATACTTTTGTTATCAACTCGATAGAGCTACCTTTGTAATACTTTTGTTATCAACTCGATCGAGCTACCTTTGTCCTACTTTTTCTCAACTCGATCGAGCCAAGCTTAGTTCAATTCATTTACTTGTTCACTTGCATACCATTTCATTAGGTCGAAAGTTTAAATACATAAACTTCTACAGACCCCCATTGTCTTGACTTACATAGCATCTGCATAGTTCTAGAGAGCATTCATAGCTTCCCAATTGGATTGATATCTTAAATCCTGCAATGACATGAATAGCTAGGATTGAGTAATTGATACTATTGCACACCCTTGTGAACACAAATCCTTTTATCAATTTGGCGCCGTTGCCGATTGGGGACACTTTTAATTGCATTTAGAATTCCAGTAGCTTGCAAGATCAAGTTTTTTGTTTACCTTTTCCATATTTGTACTTTGCTTCTGGGTTTTTGTCTTTGAATTCTCAGGTATATGCAAACCAGATCAAGAGGCAGTGACAACTTGATTGGGTATTGTGATAACATTGATAGGATTCAGAGAGTGTTAAGAGAGCAGAGGCAACAGGCAGAGACTGAGCAGTTCGCTGACACCATGGACAACCCTCAGGGTAATGGTAAAGCTCGAGCAAGGCCAGTCAGACACATTGGAGCAGGAGATGCTCCTAATACACACACACAGAGGCAGGGGATCATACCACCACCTGTCCAGAACAACAATTTTGAGATCAAGCTTGGTATGATCAACCTTGTCCAGAACAAGATGTTCCATGGTCTCCCTTGTGAGGATCCTATAGATCATCTGGATGAGTTTGATAGACTCTGCAACCTCACCAAGGTGAATGGAGTCTCTGAAGATGCAATCAAGCTGCGCCTGTTCCCTTTAACACTTGGGGAGAAAGCGCATCAGTGGGAGAAGAACCTGCCTCATGGTTCCATCACCACCTGGGATGATTGCAAGAAAGCTTTTCTAGAAAAGTTCTTCTCTACAGGAAGAACTGCAAAGCTTAGGAGTGAGATCTCTGGATTCACTCAAAAGAATGGAGAGACCTTTTCTGAGGCTTGGGAGCGATTCAAAGGTTACACCAGCCAGTGTCCACACCATGGGTTCAGCAATGAGTCCATTCTTAGCACCCTATATAGAGGAGTTATGCCAAGGTATAGGCAGATGTTGGATACAGCCAGCAATGGAGATTTCCTGAACCAAGATGTTGATGATGGTTGGCAGCTTGAGGAGAACTTAGCTCGGTCTGATGGTGACTACAATGAAGAGTATGATCCCACCACTAGAGGCTCGATCGATTCAGACGACAAACTGAAGAAAGAGGTGAAATCTCTGAATGAGAAACTTGATAAACTGCTCCTTGCCCAATCAAACATGAAGCAGGTTCATTTTGTCTCTGAGGAGGAGTTTGTTCAAGTCCAAGAAGGGGAGAATGAGCAGGTTGAAGAGGTCAGCTATGTGTAGAACACCCAAGGAGGATACCAAAAGGGTTACTACACCTATAAGGCAAACCCAAACCTCTCTTACAGAAGTACAAATGTAGCCAACCCTCAAGATCAAGTGTACCCCCTCAACAGCAGCAGAGTCAGCCTCCACAGCAAGTATTTGTTCCTAAGGGTCAGTTTGTTCAGGGCCATCAAGGCGGTTATCAGCAGAAGCAACAGTTGGGAGCACCACATGGGTTTGTTCCTCAGCAGAATCTAGCACCACAAGTCCAAGAACTAGATACGAGGTCTATGATACAGCAGCTATTGCAGGGTCAAGCGAATGGAGTTATGGAGACAAGCAAGAAGCTTGCCGAGATCAACAACAAGATTGAATCATTGAACTCCAGGATGACTATCATTGAGAAAAACGGTGCAGCTTCTACTTCAGCATAACCTGGTCAGCTCCCTGGGAAAGTCATTCAGAACCCCAAGGACTTTTGCCATGTCATCTACTCCAATACTGATAAAGAACAGGCAGCTCAGAATGAGAGAGACATCCAAGAGATTTCTAGACTCCTTTATGGTTCTGATGTTGGGTGTTTAGTTATTTCAGAGATCCAACTCGCTGAAGTTGAGATTCAAGATGAGATGCAGCTGAAGTCTGACTCACATGTTGGCCTCGATCAAGTAACTCGATCGAGTCAGCAGTCACCCGAGCCCAAACAGTCTGTCCCACCCGTTTACAAGCCTCCACTCCCATATCCAGGAAGAGTCCTCACCAAGGCTCAAAAGAAAATCATCTGCAGGTTTAGACAGGATATGAATGGGATTGGTGTTGAGTTACCACATATGGGAAACATGCAGGAAGCTTATCTCCAGATGAAGCTGATTAAAGATATTCGTGCAAACCAGGGGAAAGTAACTGAGCTTCTACAACTCTCTAGTGAACCCCAGATCACACCAGTCTCACTTCCTAAGCTCAAGGATCAAGGCAAATTTACTATACCATGCTCTCTTGGTGTTTTGCAACTGGATGATGCACTTGTTGACTCTGAAGCAATTGTAAACTTGATTTCACTTAGCATGGTCAAGAAGCTGAATGCACAAAGGCTGATGCAGCAACCTGGCTCCTCTATCATGTTTGGGGATGCCTCTTCAAAACCTCCCCTTGGTCTTATCATGGATTCACTACAAGAAAACCTGTGATTTGGGACTATCTTTTGTGACCAAATTTTCAGTCGCAAAACGTAGTGACGATATTACGACTCATTTGCAACCACTTAATGACGAAGACGATATTAGTATGCAATTAGTCGCTAATTAACGACGAACAAGGATAATCACGAAATAGTCTCTAATAGGCGACTATTTTACCACTAGTACGTGACTTTAAAATAACAGTCGCAAAGTGGTTGGAAAGTACGACGTATTTG
Organism: Erythrophleum ivorense; assembly: GCA_026724425.1. Taxonomy (NCBI): domain Eukaryota; kingdom Viridiplantae; phylum Streptophyta; class Magnoliopsida; order Fabales; family Fabaceae; genus Erythrophleum; species Erythrophleum ivorense. Next base: position 3,143,460 of record JAIUCV010000068.1, read on the forward strand.
AGACTTCCGAGTTAGTCCGAAATGGCAGTCTCAAATCAGTCCCAAAACTGTGACGTCTTTGGAACTGCTTAAGCTAGTAACAGTTTGGTTGCAAAACCGTCTGTAAATATAGTTGTTGAAAACGTGGGAAATATGGAAGTTAGGTGGTTCACCTAACTTGTGCGACCCCTTATAATAGTCCTCAAAGAGTCGTATAAAGTTGGTGAAAACGTGGAGAATATGGAAGTTAGGTGTTCACCTAACTTGTGCGAGTAGTCCCGAAATGGTCGTCAAATAGTAGCAGAATTGTGACTGTTTTTGGTTAGTCCCACATGGGTCTCAACCAATTTCATTATATAAGGCCGCTTACCCTCCCATTTGCATTCTACGATCATTTCAATCATATTATAGGAAACACTAAAAAGAAAAGAAAAAACGTGAGGAAAAAAAATGTGGAATCTATCACGAGGCTGGATGTATGATAGAATCGATCCTTATACGAATAATATCTCCGATAGATTCTTGGCTGGGGTGGATGAGTTCATGAATTTCGCAAGTAAGCAGTCAATAGCAGAGAGCAGTGGAGGTAGGTTTTACTGTCCTTGTATAAAATGTAAAAATTCTAAACTTTTACAAGGACATATTATTTCAAAGCATTTGCTTAGTAGGGGGGTTATGCCAGAATATTATGTATGGACTGAACATGGTGAAGATTATGGTATTTGGATTGCCTAGTAGTCTGTATACTAATGCAAATTATGCTAGTGGTAGTCACCCAACAGAATATGATGGGGGGGGGGAATGTATATGCTAGTGGTAGTCAACAACCTGAATATGATGGGGGAAATGTATTCGGGATGGTGAATGATGCATTTCCAGGTTACACTCCATTTAATAATGATCATAATCAAGATCATGAACATAATCAAGATCATGAACATAATCAAAGTGGAGATCATGAACATGTTCCTGAACACGAAAGTGAATATCACGATCATGTTCATGAAGAACCCACCGAAGATGCAAAACGTTTTTACGACATGTTAAATGCTGCAAATACTCCGCTTTATGATGGTTGCCGTGAAGGTCAAACGAAATTATCTTTGGCTTCTCGGTTCATGAACATTAAGTCAAACAGTAATTCGGCTGAAAGTGTCATGGACACATGGTCTGAATTGTTCGTAGAGTTCTTGCCGGAAGGTAACACAGCAGCTGGTTCATACTACGAAACGGAATCCTTGATGCGAAAGCTAGGGTTGCCGTACCATACATTTGATGTATGCGAAGATAATTGTATGCTCTTCTGGAAAGAAGATGAGAAGTTCGAGCATTGCAAATTTTGTGGGAAACCAAGATTTAAGCCCGAAGGAAGATCTAGAACTAAAATACCATATAGCCGTATGTGGTATTTACCTATTGGTGACAGATTGAAGAGAATGTACCAATCGGAAAAGACCGCATCATCGATGAGGTGGCATGCTGAGCATGATTCGGAAGATTGAGTAATGTGTCATCCATCTGATGGGGCAGAGTGGAAGAATTTCCAACATTTGCATCCTCAATTTGCAGAAGAAAAGCGAAACGTTTATCTTGGCTTATGTACAGATGATTTCAATCCTTTTGGTATGTCAAAAAACCACTCCTTGTGGCCTGTGATCATGACTCCATATAACTTACCTCCAGATATGTGCATGAAAACCGAGTATTTGTTTCTCACAATTTTAAATTCGGGACCAAATCACCCACGAGGCAGTCTTGATGTTTTTCTACAACCATTGATCGACAAGTTAAAGGAGTTATGGGTCAAAGGAGTTGACGCATATGATATAGCCCTAGATCAAAATTTCAACATGAAAGCTGTTCTTTTGTGGACGATAAGCGAATTTTCGGCATATGGAATGTTGTCCGGATGGACGACTCATGGAAGATTATCGTGTCCAATTTGTATGGATGATACAGATGCTTTTTATTTGTCAGCTGGGAGAAAGACTTGTTGGTTTGACTGTCACAGAAGATTTCTTCCTATAAATCATACATTACGAAAGAGTAAGACAATATTTCGTAAAGGAAAAAATGCATTGAACGACTACCCACCACAATATTTGACTGGTGAGCAAGTTTTGTATGAGCGTATAAGGCAAGTCGGACCACCTAAAACATCGGAATGTGGTGGAAATGGGCATGAAAAAAAGGTGGCCGGATATGGGAACTGGCATAATTGGCCTAAAGAAAGCATATTTTGGGAACTACCGTACTGGACCGATCTAACGCTGCGACACAATTGATAGTAGGATTTTACTATCTATTAATCCTAAAGCACTATCATGTCGATGCAGTACTTAAGGGAGTCAATCCAATCAGGTAAGATGCTATGCAGATAAGATGTAATCAAGAATAACTAAGTCAAGCCAAATGCAAATTATGGAAATTGTAAACTAACAACCTAATTAACAGAAATGGGATGCAATAAGTAAATGCAAGGTAATAAATGACAATTGTAAGAAGCTAAAGACCAGAAAGCTTGAAAGACAATTCTTAAAAATAAATCAATTAAAGCAAAGGATCTTAAGGATGGGGTAATTGACTAATGAATCTCCTTGATTAAACTAAGGTGCTTAACAAAACTCAACAGAGCTAACCCTAGGCTGTGAACTCGAACACTAAAGCTAGCTCACTCTCGTGACAGAAGCTATCAAGTCTGAGGCGCTTCCAGACCCAACTCTCATCAGCGAAACACACCTCAGCTAGCATTAAGAAACAGTTCACACAAGCCAAAATGCACTCAAGACAACTAATATCTTAGGCATAAAATGCAAATCTCTTGGAAAAGTTGGTTGGGGCATTTCATCAAACACCTTCTGGGTGGGAAATGCCTTAAGTTCAAATTCCAGATGATCAGAAAGGAATTAGCATTAAACTCACTAATCAAGAAGGGAAAATAGTAAATCAAAGCTTAAACACCCTGGGTAATCAAGAATCTTAACTAATCTAACCCATCCTCAAGAACCCTAGATAATCTACTCAGAAATCGCCATACAAAAATCAAACCCAGAAATTGATAAAACTTGCATCATTAGAAAGAGGATTAAAAACTAAACAACTTTATTGAAGGAAATATTTGCAAAATCTCAAAGACAAAGAAGCAATCTGAAATACATGGAAAGAACCCTAAGAGGCGATTTTCTGGTTTTTGAGAGTGAAAAGAAGATCCCTCACACAAATGACATCATTCAACCTTTTATACTAGGTTTAGGAAAAAAGTGAAAAAGGCACGTGCGTGCAAACTCGACGTCTAACTAGACAGGCTTCATCAAGTGCGCGTAAAGGCAGCTCCTTTGACACCAACTTGATCACCGACTCGACGGGCTTCATCAAGTGCACGTAAAGGCGGCACCTTTGGCACCAACTCGACATGCTGGTCAAGTCTGCAGGTGGAGTCTGTACACACTTCTTTCCTTCTTCTTGTTTCTTGGCTCCACTTCATTCCCATTGATCAGGCATCCATCTCCCATCTTCAAGACATCCTCTAAAGCCTCCAAAGCACCTGATAACAACTCCAAATGCAGGGGATGCATGCAATGCTAATGCAAATCCTATGAAGTGTGAAAAGTGGATGCATATGGATGTAAATGGTAAAGATGTGATGATATATGTATGCAAAAGGAATGAATTAAGAGTGCTAAAACTATGAAAATACAAGTACATCAACACCCCCATACTTGTCTTTTGCTTGTCCTCAAGCAAACAAATAAGAGCAAAGAAAGGGATGAGGTTTGAAAACGAGTTGATACAGCCAAAAACAACAAGCAAAAACGATTTGATATATGTCCAAGTTCACGGTTCTAAAATGCAGCAAGGTGAGAGCTACTTCTTTGAAAATCAGTGTCATGCTTAACAAGATCAATCCAACTTCACAGTCACTCAAACAATGCATTCTTATCAGCAAATCCCTTTAACATTTATTAAGGTGAACAATGAATCATAAGCATGCAAATTAGCAACTCATTTGGTTCAAGGTAAAGGTCAAGAGAAGAAGAAGGTTTAAAGAACAGGGATCTCTCAAGAAAATGACTATGCTTTGGCAGAAGGCTAAGAGTTATAACCCAGGAGGATGCAAGAGCAGAACCTCTAACTACCTAGCTCTGACTCGATAGCGTCAGTACCCGAACCCCATAAAAACCAAGAACGACTCCTAACTACTATTTAGGCTTTGCGCCTTTAGACACAGAGGAGCACTTGCTATTTTCTTCTTTTTCTCTTGTAAACTAGCCAAGGGAGAGGTGATCTTATGGTAACATCTAGCGGTTTGGGAAACCTAACACTTAGGGAACTCCTTTCTTTCTTTTAAACAGCTGAGGCAATTGCCTTCTTTTCTTTTAACTTAGAACCCCTTTTTTTTTTTTTTTTTCTTTCTTAAAACTATTCCCAAACCTTTACTAGACCCTTTTGAAACACAAAACAACTCCCTGGCCTTAATCAAAACACTTTTCTTTTCCCACTTTTTGAATATGAAACCATAGCGTTCAAGACATCACCCCCAAACTTAGCCTGAAAATAAACCCAAAATCGAACTAGATACCTAGACATCCTACTCTTGCCGGTTTAAACTCAACACGTTCTGCTAAGCATAATCGAAACAAGGCCTCACAAGCACACACAAGAGTAATGCGGGTTTGAAGGAAAAGGCTAAAGTGTTCAGGGTGTGAGAAAGAAAACTACCTGGACAAACAAAGAGGATAAACAAATGGGAAAAGATTGTCCAGATATGTATGCTATCCATGAGTTGCTTTCAATGCATGCAATGATATTTAAAAGTCAAGATTAAGGTTCAGATAAACAGGGATAAGCCTCAATTCGCAGCAGTGATCAAGTGAGATGTGCATGTCATGATGTGATCAAGTTAAACACGGTTTCGTTTTAAATGCTTCATTCTCACCCTAATGCATCAGAGAATCAAAAACCAAGGCACAAATCATATCGCATGAGATCGTTATTTTACAAGGCTGTATCAACAATGCAGCATGATTGTGAATCTATGTGATGCAATGGAGACTTAATCTAACAAATGTGAATGCAACTACATGAATATTTTTGGATTTTTCGGAAAAATTTCAAATTTTTATGTGTTTTTCTATGCCTTACATGATGCAAAAGTTTAAGATAAGAAAATATAAAACAAAGTCAAATACTCTCAACCCCTCCCCCAAACTTGAATTACACAGTCCCTTTTGTAACAAAAGAAAGGAGAAGGTTTCAAGAATCAAAAACCAATAAAACATAAATGAAATGGTATATACAATGGTGATGGAGTTGTTACCTCAAGGATGGGAGAAGAAGGTAATGTGAAAGCTAGAGTGGTTCTAGGCTTACTGGATGGGAGTGATCGAGTCTGCGATCAAGCTAGTGCATTATGGCGAGTGCAGGCTCTGGCAGCTGATCGAGCCTATGATCGAGTCAATATTTTGCCCTTTTTTCACAGTTTGTTGTCTTGGCCTTTTTAGCTCAAACTCCTTTCTTGAGACCTGCCAATCAAAGACACTACAAAAAACACATTAAATAAACCAGAAACTTAAAGCAATATGTACAAGGATAAGCATGGGACTTCCTCCCAAGTGAGCTTTGTTTTAAGTCTCTTAGCTTGACTTTCCCTTGAACTTGCTAGGGAGGGTTGAAATCTGGTCTGCCTTCAAGAGTGATGGTCATGACCTGAGAGAGAAGCTCTTGAAGCTTGATTGGATCTTTCTGGAGTTCAGGACTGATGACGGCTTTAGCGCTTGAGAAAGGTTTAGATCTTCCTTTGTACTTGACCTTGTACTCAATCTTTACACCCTTGAGTTCCAGTGGCAAAAGAGTCACTGCGGGCTGAGATGGGTTTGAGGAGGGAGGCTGAGGTTCATTTCTCTTATTCTTCTTCTTGAGAGTAGCCTTTGAAACAATACTCACCCCCTCCTTTTGAGCACTTCCCAGTTGCTCACTGAACAATGCCTGAAGGCTCTCTCCATCAAGAACGCCTGTCTGACGCTCATCACGCTTCGTAGACACACTATGCAGCACCTTCACAGCCTCAACAAGTCCAGATTCAATCACTTTGGATCCTAACTCTGCAGTTGTTATAGTTCCACAATACTCAGTAGTGTAACCCTTGAGTGGGTAGGAGACCTTGTTGTTGACATTGTGAAGGATCACCATCTTGTTGGGGAAATCAATTGAGGCTCTAGCTGTAGTAAGGAATGGAGTTCCAAGGATCAATGGGACCTCTTTCTTATCAACCATATCCAGAACAGTGAGGTCTGTTGGTATGGTGCATTCTCCAACCATCAGAGGATAATCCATGATAATACCAAGTGGAGACTTAGAAGAAGCATCCCCAAACATGATAGAAGATCTAGGCCGCTGCATCATACTCTGTGCACCCAGCTTATTAACCAAACCCAGCGAAATCAAATTTACACTTGCTCCAGAATCCACAAGTGCATCATCTAGCTGCAAATCACCAAGAGAGCAGGGCAGAGTAAACTTTCCTTGATCTTTGAGCTTAGGAAGTGAGGTTGGTGTGACTTGGGGTTCACTAGAGAGTTCCAGAAGCTCAGTGACTTTCTCCTTGTTTGCAAGAACATCCTTAATCAGCTTCATTTGGAGATGAGCTTCTTTCATGTTTCCCATATTTGGTAACTCAACACCAATCTCACTCATATCAGCTCTAAACTTGGAGATTACCTTCTTTTGAGCCTTGGTGAGGATTCTGCCTGGAAATGGAAGCGGTGGCTTATAAGGAGGCGGAACAACTTGTTCAGGACCTGAAGTTGGCTTGACTCTATCAACATGTCGAGCTTGCAAGTAGCTTCTACCATTTTCGCCCTGTTGTGCTCTGACTCGATTTGGTGATAGAGTCTGCTGATCGAGTTTACCCTTAAACCCAGATTTCAGCTCATTCTGACCTTTAATCTGAACCCCATCTTCAGTGCAATCCTCCCCTTCCTTATTCTTAATGTCCTCATTAAAGTTTGTACCATGGAGAAGCCTAGATATCTTTTGGATTGCTCTTTCATTCTCAGCTGCCTGATATATGTCATCGTTTGAGTAGATGACATGGCAGTGGTCCTTGGGGTTTTGAATTGCCTTCCCAGGGAGTTGACCAGGGTGTTCTGTAGAAGAGGAGGCACGACTGTTCTCAATGGTCGTAATCCTGGAGTTTAAGGAATCAAGCTTGCTGTTCATCTCCGCAAGCTTCTTACTTGTCTCAATAACTCCATTAGCTTGACCTTGCAACAGCTGTTGTAACATGGCCCTCATGTCGGGTTCCTGAAGCTGTGGCGCTTGTACCTGCTGAGGAGCAAACCCTGGTGGTGCTCCCTGCTGCTGTCTAGGTGGATAGCTGCCCTGTTGGCTCACAAACTGCCCTCGCGGAACGAACACTTGCTGCTGCTGTGGTTGGCTCTGCTGCTGCGTAGGCTGACTCTGCGGTGTTTGTGGAGGATAGACCTGATCTTGAGGATTTGCGACATTCGTACTTTGGTATGACAGATTCTGGCTTTGTACGTGTAATAGTCTTTGTTGTAGCCACCCTGGTTGTTCTGCACATAACTTACTTCCTCAACCTGCTGATCAATCCCCCCTTCCTGGACCTGCACATATTCGTCCTCAGAAACAAAATGGACGTGCTTCATGGTGGACTGAGCTTGAAGTAGCTTATCCAACTTTTCATTCAAGCCCTTCACTTCCTTTTTCAATTTGTCATCAGACTCGACAGAGTTGCGGTTCGTGCGGTCGTACTCTTCGTTATAATTTCCATCTGACCTGGCCAAGTTTTCCACAAGCTGCCAGCCGTCCTCAACGTCTTGGTTCAGGAAATCTCCGTTGCTCGCGGTATCGAGCACCTGCCTGTACTTCGGGAGAACACCTCTATACATAGTGCTGAGCAGGGATTCATTACTAAAACCGTGGTGTGGGCACTGACTCGTATAACACTTGAAACGTTCCCAAGCCTCAGAAAACGTTTCACCGTTCTTCTGGTGGAAGCTCGAGATGTCGCTACGGAGCTTAGCTGTCCTTCCCGTGGAGAAAAACTTCGAATTCTTGCAGTCGTTCCAGGTTGTGATAGAGTTGTGGGGCAAGTTTTTCTCCCACTGGTGTGCCTTCTCCCCAAGTGATAGAGGGAAGAGGCGCAACTTGATGGCGTCTTCAGAAACGCCATTGACCTTCGTGAGATTGCAGAGGCGATCGAACTCGTCTAAATGGTCGATGGGATCCTCACAAGGTAGACCATGGAACATTTTGTTTTCGACCAAGTTGATCATGCCGAGCTTGATCTCAAAGTTGTTGTTCTGCACAGGGGGTGGAACAATACCCTGCCTTTGCGTATGTGCGTTTGGAGCATCACCCGCTCCAATGGGTCTGACTGCTCGAGCGTTGCCATTACCCTGAGGGTTGTCCATGGCGTCAACACACTGCTCAGCTTCTGCCTGGTGAACCTGATTCTCCTCTCGGACTTGGTCAACAGAAACCCGTGATGCTCTGTTAAGTCGGTTGATGTTGTCTAAGTAGTTGATCAAGTTGCCACTGCCCTTTGATCTCGTTTGCATACAACCAAAGTACTAACTCGATGGTGTTCGTCGAGTCTGCACATAAAGTCTGTCGTGTGTGGTACCTGTGATGACAAAGACAGAGAGAATTGGCAAAATCAGGAACTGTGTAACTCGGAAACGAACTTGATCTTAAGTAACTTGAAATCCTAAATGTAGCAAACAAGCACCCAATCGGCAACGGCGCCAAATTGATAGTAGGATTTTTCACTATGCAATTACCCTACAGCACTATCATGTCATTGCAGTACTTAAGGTAGTCAATCCAATCGGGTGATATGCTATGCAGATAAGATGCAATCAAGCATAACTAAGTCAAGCCAAATGCAAATTATGGAAATTGTGATCTAATACCCTAATTAACAGAAATTGGATGCAATAAGTAAATGCAAGGTAATAAATGACAATTGTAAGAAGCTAAAGACCAGATAGCTTGAAAGACAATTCTTAAAAATAAATCAATTAAAGCAAAAGATCTTAAGGATGGGGTAATTGACTAATGAATCTCCTTGATTAAACTAAGGTGCTTAACAAAACTCAACAGAGCTAACCCTAGGCTGTGAACTCGAACACTAAAGCTAGCTCACTCTCGTGACGGAAGCTATCAAGTCTGAGGTGCTTCCAGACCCAACTCTCATCAGCGAAACACACCTCAGCTAGCATTAAGAAACAGTTCACACAAGCCAAAATGCACTCAAGACAACTAATATCTTAGGCATGAAATGCAAATCTCTTGGAAAAGTTGGTTGGGGCATTTCATCAAACACCTTATGGGTGGGAAATGCCCTAAGTTCAAATTCCAGATGATCAGAAAGGAATTAGCATTAAACTCACTAATCAAGAAGGGAAAACAGTAAATCAAAGCTTAAACACCCTGGGTAATCAAGAATCTTCACTAATCTAACCCATCCTCAAGAATCCTAGATAATCTACTCAGAAATCGCCATACAAAAATCAAACCCAGAAATTGATAAAACTTGCATCATTAGAAAGAGGATTAAAAACTAAACAACTTTATTGAAGGAAATAGTTGCAAAATCTCAAAGACAAAGAAGCAATCTGAAATACAAGGAAAGAACCCTAAGGGGCGATTTTCTGGTTTTTGAGAGTGAAAAGAAGATCCCTCACACAAATGACATCATTCAACCTTTTATACTAGGTTTAGGAAAAAAGTGAAAAAGGCACGTGCGTGCAAACTCGACGTCTAACTAGACGGGCTTCATCAAGTGCGCGTAAAGGCAGCTCCTTTGACACCAACTCGATCACCGACTCGACGGGCTTCATCAAGTGCGCGTAAAGGCGGCACCTTTGGCACCAACTCGACATGCTGGTCAAGTCCGCAGGTGGAGTCTGTACACACTTCTTTCCTTCTTCTTGTTTCTTGGCTCCACTTCATTCCCATTGATCAGGCATCCATCTCCCATCTTCAAGACATCCTCTAAAGCCTCCAAAGCACCTGATAACAACTCCAAATGCAGGGGTGCATGCAATGCTAATGCAAATCCTATCAAGTGTGAAAAGTGGATGCATATGGATGTAAATGGTAAAGATGTGATGATATATGTATGCAAAAGGAATGAATTAAGAGTGCTAAAACTATGAAAATACAAGTACATCAACAATCTTGATGTGATGCATATCGAGAAGAATTTCTTTGATAACATTATGTATACTGTGATGAATGTTAAAGACAAATCAAAGGACACAGTGAAGTCAAGATTATATATTGCAAAATTTTATTCCCGAGAAGAATTACATGTAGATGGTCAAGGAAATGCTCCGTTTCCTATCTGGAGGTTGACTTCAAAAGCGAAGCAGAGCTTACTCGAATGGGTTAAACACGAGGTTAAATTCCCAGATGGTTATGTCGCAGATTTAGCTAGCACTGTTGATATCAATGGTGGGAAGTTTTCGGGAATGAAAAGTCACGACTGTCATGTATTTATGGAACGATTGATTCCATTTGTTTTTGAAGAGCTTCTACCGCGTAACGTACACCTTGCATTATCAGGTATGAATATTGTTGTATAATATTTAATTATAGGCATTTATAATTCTAATATTTGTTGGTATAAATTCTTCATTTAAATAACAAACTTTACATTTTAATCTTTATTGTAGGGATTGGAGTATATTTCCGTAACTTGAGTACCAAATCGTTGAATAAAACTCGCCTCATAGTTCTAAAGGATAACATTGTTATGGCGCTGCTCAATTTGGAAAAAATATTCACGCCTTCTTTCTTTGATGTTATGGAACATCTACCTGTACACCTACCCTACGAAGCGGAGCTTGGCGGTCCTGTTCAATATAGGTGGATGTATCCGTTCGAAAGATTTTTTAAACGTTTAAAAGGCCAGGCCAAAAACAAAAGATATCCGGCGGGATCAATAGTTCAAGCATACATTAATGATGAAATATCTTATTTCTCAGAAACACTACTTTGCTTCGCATATTTCTACTGCTATAAGAAGAAGGTAAACTTACATAATGAGTTTACAAAGTAATTTTAAATTAATGATAATTTTGTTTTTCATTGAAAAAACTAAACTGATCATTTTCAGGTCTAGTCGGTATGATGCAGGTGAAGTACTTGTATATCCTATACCGGTACCCGATATATTCACTCATGTTGGTCGTCCAAGTGGCCAAAGTATTGAATTTTGGTTATCTGAGAAAGATTATAATTGCGCACATGCGTATGCGTTGCGCAATTGTGATTACTTTCGTCCATTAGAGAGGTACGTATTTTTGCATTTCATGAACTGCAATATTAGATTTTACTATAACTTTGGTAGACCATGTAATATATATGTGCTTTGGAAATACAGTTTGTTGGACGCACAAATTCAATATCAATATCTGGAACTCTCTGATGCTGAGGTATTATCGAAAAGAGACGAAGATTTCCATAAATGGGTTCGCGAATATGTAAGTATATATATATTTACTATAAATCTACTTATTAATTGGATTTAATTTATTACATATCTATATATTTTCCTAATTATATTTGGAATATTTTCATATCTATATATCTAGGTGAGTACAATGAGAACTCAAGAATATTTTCCTCCTTGGGTACTTGAACTAGTGGAAGGTCCTGAAAATAAAGCCAAGTCATGGCCAATGTATTTTACAAGAGGGTATATGTTTCACACTCGAGCTCACGGACTCAACAAAAAAACAATGAACTATGGGGTATGTGTCCGGGGACAGAATTATTCTGAAGCATCTGAAGAAGATGACTTTTATGGGACCGTGGAAAATATCATAGAGCTAGAGTATCCTGGATTTGTTAATTTAAAGATCACACTTTTCTATTGTGAATGGTATGATCCTACACTTGGCAAAGGCACTCAAAAACGACATGGAGGAATTATTAACGTGCTATCCTCAAGGAGATATCAAAATTACGAACCATTTATTTTAGGTAATTTATAATTTATATCTAATTAGTATGTACATGTGCGTACGAATATATATAATTCTAATTTGAAATTATTTTCATGATGTGCAGGATCCCAAGCTGATCAAGTTTGTTATCTTTCATATCCACATGTTAAACGACCTCGTAAAATTTGGCTCCCAGTTTTGAAAGTAAATCCTAGACAAGCTGTTGAAGAAAATTTTTTCTTACTCCAGCAAACAGTTGATGAAGGACCATCAGACACAATCGAGGAAATAATAGTTGACAATTTAGCAGACCGAAATCATCCTGCTGGAAATATTGACTTCGAAATCGGTGATGCTGATCCAGAAGACGAATTTCATTGTAACTTATCATCTTCAGAAGATGATTAAAATGAAAACATTGAATAATGTGATAGAGACCAATGTATAATATAATTATATATTTAATATTTAATATTCCCGAACCTAGTATCACCCTTATTGGCCAAACATACCTTGCATACTTATAACATGTTCGAGGTTCGGTACTACATTTTTGTATATTTTTAAAAAATCGCAATTTCCAAGGAAGTCACGAAAGAGTGACTACTTGCGACATTTTACCGACTACTTTGCGACTAACACCTGAAACACTGACCTATTTGCTACATTTTACCGACTCCAAACAAATTTTTGATACAAAAAGTCACAAGATGGTCGCTAATGTTTTGATGGCTTGTTGGTCAGACATACCGTGCATACTTATAACATGTCCGAGGTTCGATACTACATTTATTATATTTTCTTAAAAATCACAATTTTCACGGGAGTCACAAAAGAGTGACTACTTATGACATCTTACCGACTATGTTGCGACTAACACCTGAAATAGTGACCTATTTGTGACCTTTTACCGACTCCAAACGAATTTTTGATACAAAATCAGCAATTTAAGCTGATCAAGCTGATCATCTAACCATTTGTGCAGAGACTTCAACTTCTATGATCATCTAAAGCTTTAAACAAAAGTAAAAAAAAAAACAAAATCCAACTTTCAAATTGATGTATGTCTTCTCCATAAAACATGAGTACAATGTAATGTAAACTTATGGGTTTGATTTAGAATGATTCAAAATTATTAAATTGTTGCTTATCATACCCTATTTTACTGTCTAGATATAGATTTTAACATTTGAATACGGATTGTTATATAATATGGAAGCTTATTTAGCTATTAAGATTAGAGGTTTAGGGGTTACGTTTGTGACTATCTTTTAAAGTCTTAAAAGTGTCTCACTTTGCGACTCATTTGCTACTATCAGAAATAATTTATGACTGTCTAGCTACCAATTTGATACGTCATTTATTTGCCCCAAATGTTTTTCGTGAAATATTTAGCCGCGTTCAGCAAATATAAGCCGGGAAATAATCCCACCATAAATATTTCTTCGATATTAACAACGAAAAACCTTCCCATTCTCTCTCATTCTTCTTTCTTTCTACACTCGACACAAATCCTCTCAAATTCCCTCAGATTGCGATCTCTATTCTCTCAAATCCTCTCAAATCTCTTCTACTCTCTCTTCTCTTCTTCGATTCTTTCTAGTTTCCCTTCGATTACCTCTATCTTCGTCTTTTTATTTCACGTATCTCGATCCAAATGGTCGAAAAAGGGAGATCAGCGCGAGGCTGAGGTGGTCGCTCCGGTGGTGGTCGCTCTGGTGGGGGTCTCTCCGGCAGTGGTCAAGCGGTCAGAGAGGGTCATTCAGCCGGAGACAGTCATGCAGTCGGTAACGGGGCTTCTTCTCACTCGTCGAACCCATCTACTTCAGTGTCCCAACCATCATCATATTCTCCAACTGAATATCCGCCGGCGACCCAATATCCGGCGGCAGGACATGGTAATCCTCCTCCTCCGCCTCAACATCCGCCTCCTCAACATCCGCCTCCTCAACATCCGCCTCCTCAACATCCGCCTCCTCAACATCCGCCTCCTGCGCAATATCCTCCACATCCTCTACATCAGCCTCCGGCTCAATATCAACATCCTTACCCAATCCCTAACCATCCATACATTTACCAGCCTCCGCCTGTTCAGAATCCCGAGCATCAACCTTCGCCTCCGAATGGTCCTCCCCAGCCAGAACCACAAGACTTTCAACAAATGTTGGATAATTTGTTGGCTCTTCCGGGCAGACAACATCTCCCTCTATTGAGTCAGCATCCTATCCCTGACCGCGAGAGTACATGGCAATAAAATTTTCCTACATTCAATTCTATCTCTTTGTGTATATATATATGAGTTAGTATTGTCAAATTTACTTTCCTACATACATTCTATAGGTTTGGCCAAGACAAAGGAAAATTGACTCGAGTTATTGCTGGAATATTTCGGAGGAAGTTTGATGGAGAGTACTATAGCTGGAAGGTTACGCCTGTAGACGTCCAAGAAAGATACTTTCGAACATTTGCGGTAATATTTGATATGTTTGTGATTGTGATTGTTGTTACATACTTAATGCAATCATATCTCTTATCCTCTGAACTTTTGTTATGTGTAGCGGAAGTACAATTGGGATGTCGGGATTACAGAGGTCGTGAAGGAAGAATTCTTGAAGATAGCCAAAAAGCGAATGAAAGGGATTGTTAGTCAAGCAAAGAAGAGTGGTGAGAGACCTTATTGGATTGTCAAAACCCTCTGGGATAAAATGTGGGTGCACTGGAAAACTCCTGAGGCAGTTGAGAGGAGCACTAACGCATCTAACTGTCGTTACTCTGACCGTGATGGTTTCGGACTGTCAAAACATGTCGCTGGTCAAAAATCTTTTCTGCAAGTTGAACAAGACATGGTAAGAGATTTTTTCATTCATTTTAATCACTCAACTTCACTTATTTAATATGTGATTGTATCATGCTAGGAGGAAGAGTTCGGCCGACCTGTGTCTTTAGGAGAAGTGTTCATGAGAACACATACAAGGCCAGATGGAACTTTCGTTGATAATAAGGCGAAACAAGTAGCTGAGGTTTATGAGAAGAACATTTCAGAAAGAATGGCTGAAATGGACTTCGATGGTAACGAAGCCTCAGACAATTCTTCTGAACTGTCAACTCATCGGACCCTCACCATTGAACAAAAGAATGAGATATTTCTTAAGGTAAATTCTCTTCCTCTTCATAGAATATGATAGTCCCTGGAAACTTGTCTTAGTTTTGAATTATGTTTCTCTTATGTCTTTTTTGTGTGTTTCATATTCTGTTACATTGGTTTGGTCGGATTTTTGTTTTTTTTTTTCAGAACAATAATTGATTCCTTTGTTTTCTTGAATTTGGTTGTCTGATTATGTTGCTGAGTCCAAATTGTTAGTGTATGTAGAAGTGTCTTAAAAGCCACAATACATTGATGTTTAGCTTCTTCTGTTTTTTTGTGTTGTATGAGTTATGAATTGTTTCTTTTTTTTTGTTATTGTCTTAGAGCACCGAAACAGATAGCAAGGGGAACTATTTTGGCATTGGAAGTCTTAGATCCAAAGTCAAGAGAGGAAAGAAGAGAAAGGAGTGCTATGGAAGCTCTTCTTCATCATCAATTTTGGAGATGCAGGAGCAACTGCAAGCTGCTCGTCTTAAAATTGATGAGCAAGAAGCTGAGAATGCTCGGCGTGATGAGGAGCACCGCAAAGATCAAAGCCGGATCGCAAGCTTAGAACAGATGTTCTCCTACTTGAAGAATAACGATCCCCAGATTGCAGCGTATTATGCCACCGTACAAGCCGACGGACTAGCCACCGCACAAGCCAATGCATGAGCCACCACCGCACAAGACACCACACCAGCCACCACGCCAGGCACCGCACCAGGCACCACACCATCCAATGCACCAGCCACTTAACCTTCATCCAGCATTTACATTCGTCATCCTCTCCCTTATCTCCAAACTCTTATGATGCTTGCTTTTTCAAAAACAAAAAACTATTATGCTTTTGGGATGTTTTAATATTTTGAACCTTAGGTCAAAATGTTTGGTTATGTTCTTCTATGACTATCTAGCTTTTGAATGAATTTGAATTTGGAAATTTAAGTTATATCTGAATTTGAATTACGTTTTCATTGGTTTTTATTAGATTCATATGTATACAAACCAAGTTTGAAATGAGTTGCTAAATGAGAACCAATTGGTCCCATGTAGGTTGCATATAGGTTGCATATATATGACTATTTAGCGACATATAATACATATACAAAATTGGTCACAAATAAATACCCACTATTTTGGGACGAAAAACACACTACAATCTAGCGACTACTTTGGGACAACAATATAAAGCGCATAACGGACGCAAATGACCGACAACTTTGAATGTCACAGATTAGTCTCAATTTTATTATGTCACAAATGAGTCGCTAATATATTTATGTCGCTGTTTAGTCTTTAATTTACGACATATATATTTCGTCTGTAAAACGTCGCAATTTACGACTACTTTATTGTGTCACAAGATAGTCGCTAATATGCGACTATTGTGAGACGATTAACATTAGCGACTAAATATTAGCGACCGTTTGAGTTGGTCAAAACGTAGTCGCAAATATGTCATTTACGACCAAAGTGGGACTCTTTCCGCTGTCTCAAACCACAGGTTTTCTTGTAGTGATTATCCTCTGAAAATTGGGAATTGCACCATACCAACAGACCTCACTGTTTTGGATATGGTTGATAAGAAGGAGGTCCCATTGATACTTGGAACTCCATTCCTTACTACAGCTGGAGCCTCAATTGATTTCCCCAACAAAATGGTGATCTTTCACAATGTAAACAACAAAGTCTCCTACCCACTGAAAGCTACCACTACTGAGTATTGCGGAACAGTAAAAACAGAAGAGTTGGGATCCAAAGTGAATGAATCACAACATGTTGAGAATGTGAAGGTGCTGCATAGTGAGCATACAAAGCTTGATGCGTGTGAGTGATCTATCCATATTTTACATGATTTTGCTTTGATTTTTCTTATGTTTTCTTACTTAATAATAACACTACAAGAAAACAGCGGTTTTGCGACGGAACTTTGCGACGGAAATTTTTCCGTCGCAATATTGCGATTATGCAATATTGGATACAAGTCAAGACAGAATGGGTGTTTGGTGTTAAAACGGAACTATCTATCTAAATGAAATGCAAGGGAAATGAAAGCGGAAAAGTAAAAACGATGAACTAAATCAAGCTCGATCGAGTTAAGCTAAAAGGTAGCAGACCAGCTCGATCGAGTTAATAACAAAAACAAGTGTAGAAGAAGAAACTAAAGGCAGCTCGATCGAGTTAAATAGGAACTAAGGTAGCTCGATCGAATTAAGCTAAGTTTGCACAAAACAAGATGAGATTGACTCGATCGAGTCAATGTGAAACAAGACTAAAACACGAAAGCGAAACTGATATGGAAGACAAAGGCTCAGGGACGGATTTGACAATCATAGAGGACCTATTGCTAATCAGCTATGCTTTCTAAAACGACATGAACACATGCTTATCCCTTCGTGATGCGATCATGGATGAGGTTAGCCCGGACATGGAGCAAGGAGAGTCGGAAAGGCTTGTAGCTGCGGAGCAGCTTGAACCGGAGGAAGCTTTCGCCATACCGACTGGCCCGGTCACTCGTTCCCAAACTAAGGCTCTTAATCTTTTGGTTGAGAATGTCCTTAGCCGTTTGAGTCGGCAAGAGGTTAAGCCCACCACGTTGGTATGCTTAACGATCCAATAACTTGGGTAAAGGGGCAAGTATGTCTTGTGTGCTCTTTTTCCCTTGTCAAGTTTTTGTCCCAATGGGTTTTACTTGACAAGGTTTTTAACGAGGCCAAGTCATACTTCAAATCACTCCTTTGCTCGTTGTTATTCGGTCCGGCCCATTTCGTTTTGAATCAATCCGCGCCATGAATGTCAAGGGTCGTGCATGATGAGTCTTTGCTCATTTATTGTCTTATGCTTTCGAGAATGGGAGGAGCGTGTTCCGTCCCACTCTCTTTATCTATCGCTACAACTCGTTTTGTCATTTTTATCAATCATTTTATCAATCAAACAACTCTTTTATGCTTGATCACTTTGCTACTCACTTGTTGTGCGTAATATCAACTAAGTCGGTAGTATATCTTCTTCACTTGTTGTGCGTAATATCAACACGTCTAGGAGATTCCTCTTCACCGGTTGTGCGTAATATCAATCTGTCGAGGGGTGGTGTTAAGGGTTCTTTCCGCGGGATCCTTGGTATAAACCATTCGTTCCATTTTTCATTCAACCGTCGGATCCGTGTGTTCCGATCCATTCCATCGATTAGTTTCAAGGGCGATCCAATCCGGGATCACATCAGGTGGTATCAGAGCACCTTGAATCTATTCATTTTATGTTATGTGATTATTTTCGTTCTTGGCTGTTCATCTTCCCGAACTGAAAATATCATCGATCTAAATCGTACCATCGTTTATCGTTGTGCTATCATTCGTTTCCTAGCCTTCATTACCATCTCGTTCACTTTTGATGCACGTTTGTTCACCCGTTCGATCGTTTGCATTCCGATCTATCATTTGAAGTTTCTCATAAATTTTAGAATAATTATCATTCATCATTTGGTTCAGTTTTGCATTGATTCGACATCTCTAAGTGTTTGCATAATTTTTAAAATTATTTGCATAATTTTTCAGAATTATTGTTGCAAATTTGCTTTGAGCTTTTGATTGCCGTGGAGCTTTTCTCAATTTTTTTTCAGGTACCATGGCGACAAGAAAAGACAAAGACGAGACGTCAAGTTATGAGTCACCGTCCAGCCTCAACGAGGTCATGCTCGACCAAATCAAAAAAATAATGTTCGAGGAGTTAGACCGGAGAGAACAAATTCGGGACGGTAAACAAAAGGCAACAAAGGAACCGATCCATATTTCGGAAGGAGAGAAACATGATCCTAAATGTTTAAAAGGCCAGCCGACGAGCAAGCTAACATCTATTACGGAAGTGGTCATTCATCCCAAGCCAGCCGACGCCGAACTAGGAGACCTCGGGATGAACCCGACCGAATGGTGGAAAATCTTGGCGGATACAAATTAAGGATCCCACCGTTCCATGGCCGAAACAGTCCGGATGAGTACATGGATTGGGAGAAGAAATGCGAGTTCAACTTTAACTTGCATAATATTCTCGACAACAACCGGGTCAAGCTCGTCGTGTCCGAGTTCAATGATTATGCGTTGAGATGGTGGGAACAAATAGTCACAGCACGAGAGATCGGTGGAGCGTATGAGATCACTACGTGGGGAGAAATGAAGAGAGTCATGAGACAGCGGTTCGTCCCTAGTCATTACCAGCTTGAGCTACACTCTAAGCTTAGGAGACTCGTTCAGGGTACCAAAACCGTTGAGGATTACTTTCACGAGATGGAAGTTTTGTTACTTCGGGCTAATGTGGTTGAAGATAGAGAATCAACTATGTCTCGTTTTCTTGGAGGATTGAACCGTGAGATACAAGACATCGTCGAGATGCAGAATTGTGTGGGATTGGAGGCAATGCTACACAAAGCGGTTTTAGCCGAGCAACAACTGAAAAGAAGGACATCCACTCGGTCCAACCTTGATCAGCGCCGACCGCCCTTCACCCGGGAATCTAAACCTTTCTCAGCCAAACCGGATGCTAAGCCTTTGGATTCTAATCACGACAAGAACCGGTCAGAACGAGCTCCACCCAACCGGACCCGCGAGATCAGATGTTTCCGATGTCAAGGATATGGTCATTACGCCACCGACTGCCGTAACAAAAAAGTAATGATCCTAAGAGACAATGGTGAGATTGAATCCGAAGAAGAGTCCGAACCAGAGAAGGAGACCAACCCGGATGAATATGAGGCTAATCCAGTCGCGGGAAGACTTCTGGTGGCACGACGTATCTTGAGTACTCAAGTCAGATCCGAGAAAGATGAACAACGTGAGAATTTATTCCATTCTCGCTGCCTTGTTCAAAACAAGGTTTGTAGTCTGATTATTAACGGAGGAAGTTGCACCAACGTTGCGAGTGAGACTATGGTTGAGAAGTTAGGTCTGCCGACTACAAAGCATCCCAAACCCTACCAGTTACAATGGCTGAACGAAACAGGAGAGATGGCCGTGAGAAATCAAGTGATTGTTCCCTTATCCATCGGTAACTATAAGGATGAAGTCCTTTGCGACATTCTACCCATGGACGCCGGTCATATAATTTTGGGAAGGCCTTGGCAGTCAGATAGACGTGTTATACACGACGGTTTCACCAACCGGTACACATTACTTCATGAAGGTCGGAAAACCACTTTGATTCCTTTGAGTCCGCAAGAGGTATATAAGGACCAACTTCAGCTCGCCGTTAAAGAAACTAAGCCGATCAAGCCAAGGAATTTCTTAGCCAAACACAAACAGGTTAAAAGTTCCATGAACTCTAATAAATCATTCTTGTTGTTTATTTTTAAAGATAAACTAATGGCTTTGACTAATACTACACCGGAGTTTCCGAGTGAGCTATCCAAACTCTTGCAGGATTTTAGCGATGTATTTCCAGGAGAAGGACCACCGGGTTTACCTCCCGTCCGAGGCATTGAACATCAAATTGATTTTGTCCCTGGATCCACCTTGCCAAACAGACCGGCTTATCGAACTAACCCGGTCGAGACCAAAGAGCTTCAACGGCAAGTAGATGAGCTCATGAACAAAGGCCATATCCGAGAGAGTATGAGCCCATGTGCCGTTCCCGTTCTTCTTGTGCCTAAGAAGGATGGAAGCTGGCGGATGTGTGTCGATTGCCGAGCCATAAACAATATCACTGTAAAGTATCGACATCCTATCCCTCGGCTCGATGATATGTTAGATGAATTGCATGTATCTTGCATTTTCTCTAAAATTGATCTTAAAAGTGGTTATCATCAAATCCGAATGAAGGAAGGAGATGAGTGGAAGACGGCATTTAAAACTAAGCATGGTCTTTATGAATGGCTTGTTATGCCATTTGGTCTAACGAATGCACCAAGTACTTTCATGCGATTGATGAATCATGTTCTTAGGTCGTTCATTGGTCATTTTGTGGTAGTTTACTTTGATGACATTCTCATATATAGCAAGAACATGACTGATCATCTTAAGCATCTTGCGTCTGTTCTTCATGTCCTTAGGGAAGAGAGATTGTTCGCCAACTTGAAGAAATGCACTTTTTGTACGAATAACATTGTGTTTTTAGGTTTTGTGGTAAGTGCAGATGGCGTACAGGTTGATGAAGAAAAGGTGGCTGCTATCCGAGACTGGCCGAGTCCTAAAACCATTGGAGAGGTCCGTAGTTTCCATGGTTTGGCTGGGTTCTATCGGCGGTTCGTAAAAGATTTTAGCACCATAGCCGCACCAATGACCGAGATAATCAAGAAAGACGTGGGTTTCAAATGGGAAAAGGCACAGGAAGAGGCATTTCAAACCCTCAAGGATCGATTAACTAATGCCCCTGTTCTTATGTTGCCTGATTTTCTTAAAACATTTGAAATTGAGTGTGATGCTTCAGGGATCGGAATTGGAGCTGTTCTTATGCAGGATAAGAAGCCGATCGCCTATTTTAGTGAAACACTTGGTAGAGCCACTCTCAACTACCCAACGTATGACAAGGAACTCTATGCCTTGGTTCGAGCTTTACAAACATGGCAGCATTATCTTTGGCCGAAGGAATTCGTCATCCATACCGACCACGAGTCACTCAAACATTTCAAGGGCCAGCAAAAGCTCAACAAAAGACATGCTCGGTGGGCTGAATTTATTGAAACGTTCCCATATGTCATAAAATACAAGAAAGGTAAAGACAATGTCGTTGCCGACGCATTGTTAAGACGGTACACTCTTATCTCAACCCTTGATGCCAAACTCTTAGGTTTTGAACAAATTAAGGAACTATATGCTTCTGATGTTGATTTTGCTGATGTTTATCAAGCATGTTCTAAATTTGCTCATGGCCGTTATGTGAGGCAGGATGGGTTCCTCTTTTATGAAAACCGTCTTTGTGTGCCTAATTGCTCTTTGAGAGATTTGTTTGTCAGGGAAGCCCATGGAGGAGGACTAATGGGACATTTCGGAGTTGCCAAGACCATCCAAATCATGCGTGTCCACTTCCATTGGCCACACATGCTCCGGGACGTAGAACGAATCTGTGCTAGATGCACGACATGTAAGTTGGCTAAGTCAAAGGTCCAGCCACACGGTTTGTATACTCCTCTCCCTATCCCATCTCAACCGTGGACTGATATTTCGATGGATTTTGTTCTTGGTCTCCCTAGGACTAGACATGGAAGAGACTCCATTTTTGTGGTTGTTGATCGATTTTCAAAAATGGCTCATTTTGTTGCATGTAATAAAACCGATGATGCATCCCATGTTGCTGCTTTGTTCTTCAAGGATATTGTTAGATTGCATGGCATGCCGCGCACCATTGTTAGTGACCGTGACACTAAGTTTCTAAGCTATTTCTGGAAGACCTTGTGGTCGAAATTAGGAACTAAGCTTTTGTTCTCTACTACTTGTCATCCACAAACTGATGGTCAAACTGAAGTTGTTAACCGGACCTTAGGAACTTTATTGAGAACCTTGCTTAAAAAGAATCTCAAGAATTGGGATGATTGTTTGCCGCATATAGAATTTGCATACAACCATTCTGTGCATTCGGCAACTAAATTCTCACCATTTGAAATTGTCTATGGTTTTAAACCTTTGTCTCCTTTGGACTTAATGCCTCTTCCTTTGAGTGAAAGATTGAGTACAGATGGGAAACAAAGAGCGGAAACGGTGAGAAAGATACATGAAAAGGCAAAGAAAAACATTGAAGATAAAACAAAACAATACGTTGCCAAAGCCAACAAAGGACGGCGTGAGATAGTCTTTGAAGCCGGGGACAAAGTGTGGATCCATCTCCGCAAAGAAAGGTTTCCAGCCGAACGTAAATCAAAGTTACAGCCGAGAGTCGACGGCCCTTTCACGATCACCCAGCGCATCAACAACAACTCCTACCGAGTTGATCTTCAAGGTAAGTACGATATTAGTCCGAGTTTTAATGTTGCTGATCTATCTCCTTTTCTTGCAGATAATCCAGATTTGAGGACAAATCTTTTTCAAGAGGGAGGAGATGATGCGATCATGGATGAGGTTAGCCTAGACATGGAGCAAGGAGAGTCGGAAAGGCTTGTAGCTGCGGAGCAGCTTGAACCGGAGGAAGCTTTCGCCATACCGACTGGCCCGGTCACTCGTTCCCAAACTAAGGCTCTTAATCTTTTGGTTGAGAATGTCCTTAGCCGTTTGAGTCGGCAAGAGGTTAAGCCCACCACGTTGGTATGCTTAACGATCCAATAACTTGGGTAAAGGGGCAAGTATGTCTTGTGTGCTCTTTTTCCCTTGTCAAGTTTTTGTCCCAATGGGTTTTACTTGACAAGGTTTTTAACGAGGCCAAGTCATACTTCAAATCACTCCTTTGCTCGTTGTTATTCGGTCCGGCCCATTTCGTTTTGAATCAATCCGCGCCATGAATGTCAAGGGTCGTGCATGATGAGTCTTTGCTCATTTATTGTCTTATGCTTTCGAGAATGGGAGGAGCGTGTTCCGTCCCACTCTCTTTATCTATCGCTACAACTCGTTTTGTCATTTTTATCAATCATTTTATCAATCAAACAACTCTTTTATGCTTGATCACTTTGCTACTCACTTGTTGTGCGTAATATCAACTAAGTCGGTAGTATATCTTCTTCACTTGTTGTGCGTAATATCAACACGTCTAGGAGATTCCTCTTCACCGGTTGTGCGTAATATCAATCTGTCGAGGGGTGGTGTTAAGGGTTCTTTCCGCGGGATCCTTGGTATAAACCATTCGTTCCATTTTTCATTCAACCGTCGGATCCGTGTGTTCCGATCCATTCCATCGATTAGTTTCAAGGGCGATCCAATCCGGGATCACATCACTTCGGCCATGGAATCCCGAGGTCGGTTATCCCACTTCTCAGTGGCGTTACAAACCGCCTCTCTGGTTCAATCCCGCTAACCGACTCTCGTTGGAGCGTGTGTCATGAACGAGATATAACGAACCGGCCCCATGTAATGCCCTAGAAGCCCCTCTGTGCAACCACTCTCGTGGGACAAAGGCATAAAGCTAATCCTCTGTTTAGCCTTGATCCGACGCTCAACCGAGCGGGTTAGGCCAGGAGCGTCTAGGATCGATCCACCATGGTCAGTGGCTGGATCGCATAGGGCATAACTAAACAGAGAGGGATAATAGATGAAAACCTAAAGCATCAGAGATTAACCATAATCGATTCCCTACTCTAATCCATCCCTAAACCTAAGTGGTTAATTACTCACTAATCATAAGAGAAATCATGACAGAATTAACTAAAACAGACATATTATAAAAGATTAGAAGAACATTAACAACTTTTATTAAACAAGCAATTGCAAAATGTGAATAACAAAGTCTAGATCTACAGATTAAAAACAGGAAGTTTCTGGAACAAAAACTAAGAACAGAAAGCTAAAAATGCGAAAAAGATAAGATGGTGGGCGGATTAGGTCAGCAGCCCTTTTATAGGCAAGCTACTAGGGCTTCCATCAGGGGAGTAACCACCTTAGTCTAACTCGATCGAGTTGGTTGATCGAGTTGGCTTTTGTCTGGCTCGATCGAGTTGGCTTGGTAGGATGGTTTGGCCTAGCTCGGTCGAGGTGCTCGTTCAAAGTTGTATCCTTCACTGCTCGATCGAGTTGCTTGATCGAGTTGGACTTTGCCTTAGCTCGATCGAGTTGGATGTTGAAGGCAGATTGCGTTTTCTTCCAATGCATCGACTTCGCTCCAAAGCACCTGAGAAGGACACCAAACATGCAAATGTATGCAATGTACTTCCTAGGACAACTATTTGGTGTTAACTAAGAGGAAGGTGCAAAGAAATGCTACTAAGGATGGATGAAACTATGCAAAAGTGGTCTAAACATGATGCTAAATGAGTATGAAATACGAATGCATCAACACCCCCAAACTTATCCTTTGCTTGCCCTCAAGCAAACAAACAGAACAAGAAGGAGATGAAGGTTGAAAATAGCTGATATAGCCAAAACATGCCATCAAAAACGGTTTGATCAATGTCCAGGTTTAAGATTCTAGAGTGCATTAAGGTGAGAGTTACTTCTAAAAATCCTTGCCATGCTTAACAAGATCAATCAAACTTCACAGTCAATCAAACCATTCATTTATATCAGCACATCCCTTTAACATTCATTAAACAGAACAGTGAACCAATCTTATGCAAATCTAAACAACTCATTTGGCTTAGGGTGATGGTTAAGAGACAAAGATGGTCCCTTCAGTGCAATAAACAGTTTATAAACAGGGATCTCTCAAGAAAATGAACAAGCTTCAGCAAAAGGTTAAAAGTTAGAACCAAGGATGATACAAGAGCAGAAATCCCTTCTACCCAGACACCACACTCGATCGAGTCTAACCCATAACCCAGAAACTAGAACCAACTCCTATCTACCCTTTAGGCATTGCCTTTAGACACAGAGGAGTACTTGATCTCTTTTTCTTTCTTTTTCTTTGTACTTAGCCAAGGGAGAGGTTTTTCTTATCATACTCTAGCGGTTTGGGACTCTTATACTTAGGGAACTTTTATTTTTCTTTTTTTTTAAACACTTGAGGCTTATGCCTTCTTTTCCTAAACACTAAGAACCCTTTTCTTTTTATTTAAACACTTCCCAAACCTTTACTAGACTTTCTTGAGACACAAACCAACTCCCTGGTCTTAAACACAACTCTTTTTCTTTTCTTTTCCCAAATCCCAGAATGATAAACAGACTCGCCCAAGCCCAGATGAAACACCCCCAAACTTAGTCTAAGCTGATCCTAAGGATGGACCAGAATCTACACAGAAACCCCTGCTCTTGTCGGTTTAAACTCAACACCATTTGCCAAGCATATTCGAAATAAGAACTCACAATCACACAAGAACAGCAAAGGGTTTGAAAGAAAGGCTAAGGTAAGGGTAGGGTCTGCTACTTGGACATACAAGAGTGGATATAAAAAAGGGAAAAGAATGTCCAAGTATGTATGAATATCCATGAGTTGCTTATCAATGCATGAAATGGTAATTAAGAATCAAGATTATGGTTCAAACATATAGGGAGATGCATCAATTCACAGCAATGGTTTAAATGAGATGTGCATGTAATGATATGATCAGGTTAAACATGGTTCTGCCTAACTCTTCATTCTCACCCTAATACACAAAAGATTCAAGAACCAGGGCACAGATCAAAACGCATGAGAAGGCATATTTACAAGGTCATATCAACAATGCAATGTGAATGCATACCTATATGATGTGTATTATACTCAATCTTAAGAATATGAATGCAACTACATGAATATTTTTGAGATTTTTCGAAAAAATTTCAATTTTTAGTGGTTTTCTATGCCTTAGATGCATGCAGACTCAAGAGATGAAAAATTGAAATAAGAAAACAAAACACAATATCAAATGGCTCTCAGACCCTCCCCCAAACTTAAATTACACAGTCCCCTGTGTAACAGAAGTCTAAGTGAAAGAAATAGAGCAAAACAGGAGGAAATAAAACAAGATGCAGGCGGTATGTACAAGGGGAGTCGAAGGCAAAGGTGTCTCTTACCAGACAAGGTTGACTCGATCGAGTGAGATTGTGCTCAGTCGAGCTGATCTTCCCATGTTGTCTAACTCGATCGAGTCTATGTCCCTTGAATTGAACTGGACTCCTTTTGGCTCAAACCCTTATCCTGCGAAGCTTAAACACACAGAAGACTACAAAGCATAATAAATAAACAAAAATTTAAAGAAGTATATATAAAAGGATAGACATGGGACTTCCTCCCAAGTGAGCTTGTTTTAGGTCTCGAAGCTTGACCTTTCCTTATATTATAGCGCTGCACTTATGTTTCATGGCAACCATGCCCTGTACCTCCTTAGTTTTCTGAAGAACAGCATCTTTGAAGAATTTCTGATAAGGTGGGATAAGCATGAAGGCATCCAACAGAGGCATCTTCAGTTCAATCTTACTCATCTGCTTGTCAAAAAGCGTTTGATACTTCTCTATCAACTGCTTTTTGAACCTTCCAGGAAAAGGCAGAGGAGGCTTGTAGGGTGGTGGCACAAACAAAGTCTCCTTCTTCTTGCTGGTCGGTTTCTGAGGTGAGATAGGTTTGGTCGGCTGACTCGATCGAGCTGGTTGTACTGGTTCACTCGCTCGAGTGGCTTCATCGAGCCTTGGCTGAGGAGAGTCTGACTCGGTCGAGGCTGGTATTTGTACAGCAGCGAGTGAACTTTCCGATTCAGCTGAACACGCAACATCACAACCATAGAGAAGTTGTGTAATCTCTTGGATGGCTCGTTCGTTTTCAGCAGCTTGTTCCTTGTCAACGTTGGAATGGATGTCGTGGCAATAGTCTTTGGGATTCTGAATAGCTTTCCCAGGGAGTTGACCAGGTTGTGCTGTAGAAGAAGGTTCATCTTGATGCTCAACAGTCTGCAATCTGGTGTTCTGAGAGTCAATTGTTTTGTTAATCTCAACAAACTTCTTGTTAAGATCCATTGCTTCATTCGCCTGACCTTGTAACCACTGCTGCAATAGAGATATCATGTCAGGTTCCTGAACCTGAGGTGCTTGACTCTGCTATGGAAAAAAAACAGTTGGTGCTCCCATCTGATTCTGCTGATAACCGCCCTGTTGGCCCTGAAGGAGTTGCTGCAGCATAGACTGCATATCCGGTTCCTGAACTTGTCGTGCCTGACTCTGATGTGGGACAAACCTTTGTGGTGCTCCCAACTGCTTCTGCTGATAACCGCCCTGTTGGCCCTGAAATTGACCCTTTGGAACGAAGATTTGCTTCAGGCTAGATTGGGCAAGAAGGAGCTTGTCCAGCTTCTGGTGTAAGGATTTGAACATATTCTTCTGGTTTGCATACACCTGAAAATTCAAAGTCAAAATACCAGATAGCAGAGAAGATATTCGAAAAGTAAACAAAGAACTTGAACTAGCTAGCTATTGGAATCCTAAATGCATCAAACTAAATCCCAAATCGGCAACGGCGCCAAATTGATAGTATGTTTTTACACTACTTATGCAATCCCCTATTGTACTATCATGTCGATGTAGGACTTAGAGTTTATCAATCCAAAGTGGGAGGAGAATGAAACAGCTAAGGATTATGCAATAGTGGATACAAGTCAAGACAGAATGGGTGTTTGGTGTTAAAACGGAACTATCTATCTAAATGAAATGCAAGGGAAATGAAAGCGGAAAAGTAAAAACGATGAACTAAATCAAGCTCGATCGAGTTAAGCTAAAAGGTAGCAGACCAGCTCGATCGAGTTAATAACAAAAACAAGTGAAGAAGAAGAAACTAAAGGCAGCTCGATTGAGTTAAATAGGAACTAAGGTAGCTCGATCGAATTAAGCTAAGTTTGCACAAAATAGGATGAGATTGACTCGATCGAGTCAATGTGAAACAAGACTAAAACGCGAAAGCGAAACTGATATGGAAGACAAAGGCTCAGGGACGGATTTGACAATCATAGAGGACCTATTGCTAATCAGCTATGCTTTCTAAAACGACATGAACACATGCTTATCCCTTCGGCCATGGAATCCCGAGGTCGGTTATCCCACTTCTCAGTGGCGTTACAAACCGCCTCTCTGGTTCAATCCCGCTAACCGACTCTCGTTGGAGCGTGTGTCATGAACGAGATATAACGAACCGGCCCCATGTAATGCCCTAGAAGCCCCTCTGTGCAACCACTCTCGTGGGACAAAGGCATAAAGCTAATCCTCTGTTTAGCCTTGATCCGACGCTCAACCGAGCGGGTTAGGCCAGGAGCGTCTAGGATCGATCCACCATGGTCAGTGGCTGGATCGCATAGGGCATAACTAAACAGAGAGGGATAATAGATGAAAACCTAAAGCATCAGAGATTAACCATAATCGATTCCCTACTCTAATCCATCCCTAAACCTAAGTGGTTAATTACTCACTAATCATAAGAGAAATCATGACATAATTAACTAAAACAGACATATTATAAAAGATTAGAAGAAGATTAACAACTTTTATTAAACAAGCAATTGCAAAATGTGAATAACAAAGTCTAGATCTACAGATTAAAAACATGAAGTTTCTGGAACAAAAACTAAGAATAGAAAGCTAAAAATGCGAAAAAGATAAGATGGTGGGCGGATTAGGTCAGCAGCCCTTTTATAGGCAAGCTACTAGCTAGGGCTTCCATCAGGGGAGTAACCGCCTTAGTCTAACTCGATCGAGTTGGTTGATCGAGTTGGCTTTTGTCTGGCTCGATCGAGTTGGCTTGGTAGGATGGTTTGGCTTAGCTCGGTCGAGGTGCTCGTTCAAAGTTGTATCCTTCACTGCTCGATCGAGTTGCTTGATCGAGTTGGACTTTGCCTTAGCTCGATCGAGTTGGATGGTGAAGGCAGATTGCTTTTTCTTCCAATGCATCGACTTCGCTCCAAAGCACCTGAGAAGGACACCAAACATGCAAATGTATGCAATGTACTTCCTAGGACAACTATTTTGTGTTAACTAAGAGGAAGGTGCAAAGAAATGCTACTAAGGATGGATGAAACTATGCAAAAGTGGTCTAAACATGATGCTAAATGAGTATGAAATACGAATGCATCATATATATATAGGTGAGAGAGGGTTGTCATCCGGAACAAATACCGCTGTGGCTGCATGAGATTGTGAACTCTCCAATAGGAAAGATCACTACAACACCAATGTACTGTTCTCGCGGGTACATTTTCCATACGTACAAACATGGCATGCGGAAGTCGACCGCAAATTATGGTATTCATGTCCCGGGCGAAACATAATTCTATGGAGTTTTGCAAGAGATCATCGAGGTCACATACCCAGTAATTATCAACTTGAAATGTATTATATTCAAATGTGATTGGTATGATCCGACACCAGGTCGAGGGGTTCGTAGAAACGAGACGGTAGGTGTCACCGATGTAAATGCAAACCGGAAATTTTCCAAGTTCGAACCCTTCATCCTTGCATCGCAGGCAGAGCAAGTTTGTTTCATTCCTTATCCTCGAGTTAGGCAAAGACGGGAGACTTGGTTATCGGTCATAAAGGTCAATCCAAGAGGTTATGTAGTTGGTTTAGACGATGAAGTGGCCATGCAGCATGACAGAGTTGCAGATGTTTCAAACCCAATCGAATCCACAGAAAATATCATACACGTTAACCCCGAGAACAGAGAAGTTGAAGACGTCATTGACAATTCAAGTGAAGATGGAGAAGCCGATGAATTCGAAGAGTCTGCGACTGATGAAGAAGAACGGGAGCATAGTGAAAACTCTTACGTATCTGAAAATGACGATGAAAATGATGATAATCTTGACTTTGATTAATTTTATTTAAGGTTTTTCTTAATTTGTATTTTCAGTTGTTCGTAGTTTACTTATGTTGTCACTCCATCGCAAACTTTTTACTTACAAGACTACAAAAAAAACATTTGAGGATAACATTTTTTACCATGCAGGTGTCTTGTCTTCTAGATTTGACGTCACCGGGTGGCTTTTTGTTCCAGCCGCCGTCACCGTTGTTTCCGATATCCCCCTGATCGTTCCCGGAACCCCAAGCTGCTTTGTTATCATTTCCCAGTTCCCGGCAGAAGATGAACTGGTGGAAGGCTTTCTAGTGTTTGATTATAGTATTTGAATTCACCGTCATCCTTCTTACCCCAAGAAGATTCACCGTCATCTTTCTTACCTGATCAAGAAGATTCACCGTCCTTGTACTTACCCCATGTTGATCCTCCGTCATCCTTTGTACCCAATGATGATCATGGATCTTCATTCTAGGGGTAAAAAAGATGACGGCGGATCAACATGGGGTAAGTACGATGACGGTGGATCTTCTTGAGGTAAGAAAGATGATGGTGGATCTTCTTGGGGTAAGAAGGATGACGGTAGATTCAAATACTATAATCAAACACTAGAAAGCCTTCCACCAGTTCATCCTCTGCCGGAAACTGGGAAATGATAACAAAGCAGCTTGGGGTTCCGCGAACGATCAGGGGGATATCGGAAACAACAGCGGCCGTGGTTGGTACAAAAAGCCACCCAGGGACGTTAAATCGAGGGGAGAATTGCGATGGAATTGCGACGAAAACATAAAAATTGTAAATCCATCGCAAATCCGTCGCAAGTCTGCGTTTGAATTGCGATGGATATAAAAAATTTTAAGTTTCCATCGCAACTCCATCGCAACATTGTTAAATTTTTCCCACTCCATCGCAATTCCCTCGCATATTTGCGACGACTTTGCGATGGAAAACTCAGGTTTTAGGGTTTAGGGTTTCCAATTTTTCTTATAACAAGGTTTTTGGGTAATATAATATTATTATATACTGTATAATTAAACCCTAAAAGCTTTTTAGTTAATAAAATACGTTTCTCTTGAACTACGTACATATCAAGCTCATTAAAGGTAACGGCGTATATAACCTTACAAACGGTTTTGTTGAAACATCAACCATATATATGAACATATATGTATGAATGTTCAATATCTATATTCATCTACTAATAACCATATATATTCAATATCTACAACCCTTATCACTCCGTAGTCAAATCAATAAACCCTAAACCCTAAACGTAAGTTTCCATCGCAAAACCATCGCAAATTTGCGACGACTTTGCGATGGAATGGGGCATTTCCGTCGCAATTCAGTCGCCAATTTGCGATGGTTTTGCGAGAAAAATGTTTTAAACCCTAAACCGCTTTCTGATTAGGGTTTCCAACATATTCCTCGCAATTCCATCGCAATTTTGCGACTGAATTGCGACGGAAATGCCCCATTCTTTATTTTCGTCGCAATTCCATCGCAAGTTTGCGATGGAATTGCGAAGGTATTTAATTTCTATATATACGAGCAGTCGGGTTTGAGCTTCGCTCAAACCGACCCCCATTACCGCCGCCGACATTCTTCCGCGATTTCGCAAGTTCCGCCCTTTCTCCCGCAGATCTTTGCCTCCGCCGAGTCCTTCTCCAGGACACGCCGCCGCCGAGTCCTTCTCCAGTCGACAGTCCCTCCGCCGCCGCCGACTCTTTCACTAGCAGACGCCGCCGTCGAGTCCTTCTCCAGCCGTCGATACCTCTGCCGCCGCCGACGCCGCCCGTGCCATCTCTCCCGCAGAAGGGCCGGCCTCTCTCCCGCAGATCCGCAGCGCCGTTCCGCCGCCGGGCGTCCGTTCCGCCGCCGGGCGTCCGTTCCGCCGCCGGTGTCGTCCGTTCCGCCGTCGCCGTCCCCCTGCGGTACTCTGTAGCCATCCGCTTCCGCTCATACCGCCGCCGTCTCCACAGCCCGTTTGGTAATTTTTTGGTCTTTTTCCTGATTTTGGTAGATGATTAGAGGAATTTAGATTGAAAAAATATAGTATTGAATCGAAATTTTTAGATTTTGTTAGATAATTAAATCAAAATTTTTAGATTTTGTTAGATAATCCACCGAAATTTTTAGAATTGTTAGATAAGTAAATCGAAATTTTTAGAATAGTTAGATAATTAAATCGAAATTTTTAGAATTGTTAGATAAGTAAATCGAAATTTTTAGAATTGTTAGATAATTAACTCAAAATTTTTTAAATTGTTAGATAATTAAATCAAAATTTTTAGAGTTAGTAATGATATATTTTGATTGTTGAATTTGTTAAGATTGTTGAGTTTTTTACAAATGAAATAAAATCTAATTAAATCATTACAAAACTTTGAAATGATTTTGATTTTGTTAGATAACTAAATCTAAATTTTTGGAATTGTTTGATAATTAAATCGAAATTTTTAGATTCTCACATGTAATTTGTTCATGTGATTAGATTAGTTTTAGAATTGTTTTAATATCTAGAAACTAATTTGTATTTGTATTTGTAATTATTATTGTTACTTTGTATTTTACTTTTGTTAATTTATTGCAGATGGAGCAACAAAACACTTACCAGGAGTTCCTGAGTCAGGGAGGATCCGGGGGCCGTGCTGGTTCTGGGGGTTCTCGTGGTGGTCGTTCCATTCCCGTGAGGAGTCACGGGCACCCTGCTAGTAGTTCCCATGGTTCTACGGGACGGGAGCAGCAGCAGCGGGTACGGTCTCGGTCTCCTTCCCCACCTCGTCAGCCAGCCGCAGTTGAGGCCGCTAGAGCCCCATTTTATGCGGCCATGAGGCAGATTTTAGAGGAGCCCGGTCATGATCTCCTCCCTCATCTTCATCCACACCGCCCACCGAGAACTTTATGATATGTAATTTTTAATTTTTATTAGTTTTGGTTTTATTTTATTTTATATTGTACAATTTAAAATGTTAAAGTGTATTGTTTTCTTTTTAAGGTTCTCTCATGATTCGTCCGTAGCTTCAGCAGTTACGGAAATCTTTGAAAAAGATTACCAAGATCCTTTTGCCCGGTGGAAGGATGTGAAGGAACCCATTCTTCAACGTTGGTTCTCTACTTTTGCTGTAAGTTTTTGTGGTATTTTTTATTAATTTTTAAAAATATTTTCTGATTCATGATCACTAACATTATATTATTGTTTTTTGATTTTTTTTCTTCAAGCGCAAGTATCACTGAGAGTCTGACATTACCGAGAGGGTTTACCAAGAGTTCTGCGCCAAAGTCCACGATCGGTTACCCGATATGGTACATCGATGGAAGAAGTCGTGGTTGGCGAAGGCTGATGCTGCCAAGCCAATTCACTTTGATCAGAATGTGTGGTATGCCTTGGTTGCTTACTGGTTGGATCCCGATCACCAGAAACGGAGTGACAACAGTAAGTCCGCTCGAGGGAAGAGTAAAAATTCTAAACATCGATCCAGCCGAACTTCTTACGTAGCCCGCGGCCGAATGCTTGTAAGTTTTTTTCTATTTATTTTTTAACAATATTTTTTGTACCATTTATAATTCTTATCGTTTTTATGTAATCAAAAATTATTTTATAGGCCGAGGAACAAGGGGAATCAGAGACGGATTTGCTGGCAGTTCTCGCGTATGCCAAACGGAATCCGGATGGCACTTTCCTGGATGACGATTCTGAGGAGCTCTACAACAACGTTAACTCAAAACTACAAGAGTTGACTCAGAATGATGATCCCGACAGCGTCACTTCTGGTTCTTCCGTGGCCGTGAAGAACAAGGTTTTTGTTCAGGTAAATTTGTATCATTTTTTTAGTTTAAATTATTTTTATTCTTATGTATATTGTTGGCTTCTTCATTTCAATGTATTTTTTGGTTTTTCAGTCCGCTCCCCGTAGAAAGGGGAAGATTTGGGGGGGTTGGTTCTCTTCAATCCCAAATCGATCTTGGGAGCGGTTATGTTTGCGGTTCCGCTTCGAGTAAGTTTCCGGATCCGAACGAGGTTGCTGTGTTGAAGGAGGAATTGACTGCAACAAAGACGGAATTGACTACAACAAAGACGAAGGTTGCGGCGTTCGAAGAGATGTTCGACTACTTGGGCAACTCGCATCCGAAGCTCAAGGAGATTATGAGCCGTTTGCGTCAAAACCAGCAGCAAACCGAGGGCGGAACCAGCGGAACCGGCGGATCGGGTGACGACGGACCCAGTGGACCATCCGTCGATTTTTAGTTTTCGTTTTATTGTTTTTTTGTGATTTTGATGAATATTTTTGTTTAATGATATTTGAATTAAAATTAAATTTAATTTAATTATGATTTTCAAATTTTTTTAATTTATTTATTTA
Source organism: Erythrophleum ivorense (assembly GCA_026724425.1). Lineage (NCBI taxonomy): Eukaryota > Viridiplantae > Streptophyta > Magnoliopsida > Fabales > Fabaceae > Erythrophleum > Erythrophleum ivorense. Next base: position 3,178,217 of record JAIUCV010000068.1, read on the forward strand.
TTAAATCAAAAAAATTGAAAAAACAATTTAATAATTAAAAAAAAATAAAAATTAAAAAATTAAAAACTTGCGACGGAATCGAATCCATCGCAAGTTTGCGACGGGATTGAATCCGTCGCAAGTTTGCGATGGAATAAAATCCATCGCAAGTTTGCGACGGAATCAATTCCCTCGCACGTTTGCGACGGATTGCGATGGACCGTATTTCTTCGCAAACTTGCGATGGATTGCGACGGAGATATGTCCATCGCACGTTTGCGACGGATTGTAGTCTCTCGCAATTCGATCGCCAAATTGCGACTGAATAAAAATGCCCGTAAATCCGTCGCAAATTTGCGACGGAGTTGCGACGGAAAAGTCATTGCGAGGAACAATTTGCGACGGAATTTTTTGTCTCGCAATTCCATCGCAAATAGTCATTTGCGACAGAATTGCGACGGGAATTTCCGTCGCAAATGGCCTATATTTCTTGTAGTGTAATGATTTTGTATCCAAGAGGTAGTTTTCTTGTATATTTTGGTTTTGGGAAGGAAACAGGTCAAAATGGCAAAAAGAAGGCAAAATGGAGCAAAAGAACTTCAAACAATAATCCTTGCAAGTTCCCAAGTCAAGAGCTTCAACAAAACTCAAGTTGGCCGGTTTCCGCATTCGGACAGAATCGAAGCATCCGAACGATGACCGCGGCAAAGGAGCTTTCCGACGTCCAAATCATGAGATCTTTATATGGAAAGATATATAAATGAGTCATGCATCGTGGCGAAGTGGAATTGGGCCATTTGGAGTAGTTATGCGGCCTAGGATCTTTTTCTCCCAAGACATGTCCGTCTGGCGAGTAAGTGAAGCCCATGGAGCTTTGATGAGCGAAATGGACCGGGATCGCAGCAGGCCAAGCCTGGACTTCATCCAGACTCAAGCCCACACCATTTCACGCGATCAGAAGGTGGCAGCCGCGCTTCCCTCAAGACTTGGTGAGCAAGTTCAAGCGAGGAGAAGAAATGGAATCTTTCCTCTTCTCTTTTGCGCCTTAACTCAGCCGACCTAGTCTCCCCTCACCTATATATACTTGCTTTTAGCCTCTTGTATCACATCATCATCACCACAGAACACAATAAAAGTCTCCCTTTTCGGAGCCACTTAGGTGGTCTCCCTCTTCTTTCTTTCTTTCTCTTTTGCATTTTGTATATACTCGCATGTTTTAGTTTAAGTCTAGGTCTAGAGGTTTCTCTCTATGGGGGACGACGGCTTGATCTCTGTCACTCCGCCTCCTTCCACTAGAATCATGAGATCCTCTCTACTCCTTTAGACTCATCTTTGAATCATGGATCCTTCCAAGAGGACATGACATAATTGCCTGCAATAATCGGTTGTTGAATAAAGGGAAAACCCCATGGTTCTTCATCTTTATTTGCGCCTCATGCTTGTTGCTAGAGTAGCTAACTTGCGACATGATTTAAGGTTGATATACTCTCCAAAAGCTTGTTATATCTCCGGATCTAGTATTCGATGAGCAATAAGTCTTAAGCTATGAAAGTAGACTTCGGGATTATTGTAAACAATCATCACTTAAACCTAAAGCATACATCACTCTTGAATGACCATGCGACAGCTGAGTCCATTGGTTTAAGAGGTATAGGTGGTCGGAGCCACGAAAGTGGGATGATCACACCATAGTGTTTTGAGTTTAGGAATCGGATTTGACAATCTTTTCAATTGATTTGGCATATGTTCTCACGGGTTATCCTTGTTCATTTGATGTTGTTTGTATAGCTTGCATTGTTATTTACTCTTCCTTATAAAACAAAAACACAAAAACCTTGCATATTATTGATTTAGCTTAGCCAAATCTTAATAAATGTGTAGTGTGCAATTCGCATTCTCCTGTGGATCGACTCCTAAGTACTACAACAACATGTTGTGCACTTGCAACTATGTTTTGCTTAGGGTTTTATTTACTTGTATCCATCTCACAACTAAGCATGCATCAAGTATTTTGGTAAGACTAGATCTTTTGTTTCATGTTTACTAACTTTCTAACTTTTGTTTTCTTATGTTTCTTAGGTACTTTAAGGATGAGCCACTACTCGAGCATGAGTAACCACTTTGAAGGAAGAGAACCGCTTCCCCATGAAGCCCAAAAGCGGCCACATGATCCAAATCCGGCCGGAGACTTCATCCCAATGCCGATCCCACCAAATTTTCGCCATCCGCTCTTTGCCGAGACTAGCCGAGAAGAACATCATCACTATCATCAAAACCGAGCATCGGTTTATCAAGGCCGACCTCACCAACCACCTCATCATCATTGCCATCCATGCCCCAACCCTCCCACATACCAAGAGCATGCGCTTAATAGGCGGAGAGATGACAATCTCAAAGCCATGATAGAAGACTTCATGGAAATCCAAAGAAAGTCTAACCAAAGTCTTGAGACAAGGTTAGAGTTTCTAAGGCATGACCTTGATAGGAAGTTCGGAAACCTCTCTGACCAAGTAGAGAGAGTCGAATCAAGGTGTGTTGAAGTGGAAAGGGGGCTAAGGAAACAAGCCACAACCGTCGGAGACAACACCAAGGCAATCCGAGACTTGAACCTAAATTCAAAGGAGATGGATAGCCACCTGGATGAAAAGATCACCGAACTAGAAGACAACCTCAATGGCACGACCCTGAGCCTCAATTCAACCACAGTTGTGGCTCACCAAGCCAAGAAGAGAGCATCAAAGGTTAACCAAAGAGAGAAAGAACTTAACTCAACTATGTCGATGTTGGTGGAAGGACAAGAACAATTCAAGACATCAATCAATGACTTGAAGCATCTTGTGGAAGAGAGATACAAAGAGCTACTTGAGAAGAGCACACTATGGCAAGATGCAACCGGAGGAATTTCCAAAGGAGTTAAAGACCTCACCAAACGCTTGGAGGATATGGAAGGAAGAGACCGAGATTCAAAGGACACAAAAGCGGCCGACTCAAAGCCTAACAACGCTTTGGTTGCTTTTGGTGTTAGCGAGACCAATCCAAGAGTGGTTTGGGACTTCGGTCGAGCATCAGGACTCAGTGCAGAGGCCGTGCGTTTACCTCGAGAGCAGAGTTGGTGGAGTTAGCGGCTTCCATCGAGCAGGACCTTCATGAGCAGGTTGGTCCAGTAGCGGTGCCAGCTGCGGTTGTTCCTGCTACTCAGCCGAGGGGCCGGCAGCAGCAGCAGCAGCGCAGGAGTTTCGGTTCTGGTTCTGGCAAGGGCGGCAAGCCTGCGCAGGGCCAGATGAGGTTTGAGGAGGTTGTTGGAGGCAGCCAGAGTGTTCGCGGTGGTTTGAAACGAGATTTTTGTATGGGTTTCAATTAACAATCCCACTCATGTCATTGTGGTCTTGAGAATCAATCCATAATGGAGCAAGATTAGCAAAGAAGAATACAAGATAATTTTCAAGTCAAGAGCAATTGGTTTAGATGTGGTAGAAAGCGAATAAAGACAAGAATTTAAATGCTGATAAAACCTTGAATGCAAACAGAAATAAATATGAATCAAGCAACAAAGTGCAATAATATTATTCTAGAATAAAAGGTAAACTTTACTAATAACAAGGAGGTCCAAGGATGAGGGTGTCGATTAAGGAATCCTTAAGGATCGATAAAGAAGTTTGGAACACTTAAGCTTAAATCCTAGGGAGAGAGTTCGCGGTGCCAGATTTTCCCATTTTCATGGTGAAAACCACAAGGCAAACCTTGAAACCAAATGAGCTAACTTTCGTTAGTGGTTCCAAGGCAAGCAACTCTCTAATCCGAAAAGCTCTCCAGACAATCACTGTCGTGAGCTAGAGAAAGCTAATCTCTCTGCTGGTCGGTCCAACCTTTCTCAAGACACTTTTGGTGTGAGGAAGGTCTTAGATCTAGATCTAGATGATCAGAAAAGATCTAGCCTTAAGAGAATCCAACACATAAGGATTTTTGGAAGGATTAAAACATCCAAACCTCAAGATCGGACCTTAGAACACCTAACCTACCTCATCCCTACGGACCAAAAAGGGTTCACTCACTATTCATGTCAAGAACACCAAATCCTATGAAGGAAAGGGTCCTAAACATAATAAGCAAGAGAGGATAAGAAAAGATAAGAGGATTTCAAAAGGAAAGTACTAAACTTGATAAGACTCTAGACCAAGATCTTACAAAGCGCTAAAAATACCAAAAACAAAGGTTTGTGGTGTGTTCTTGATAAGATAAATTACAAGGATGCCTAAAATTTAGGTCTTAATGTTTTTATAGTAGGGGACAAGGGTTTCCTTGGTCAACTCATTTAAGTTGACTCAATCTTCCTTCCTCAATCGCTCAGCTCCAAAGAAACCCGGTTATGTCTCGGTTTAAGCCAGCTGGTCAATGGTCAGAGGCGAGTCAACGCGGTCAACAGCTTCTCGGCGGCAATCAGGTTCATATCCTGATTGGAATCCTGATTGCGCCCTATTCTTCAGTCCTTCAACTCCTGCAATCCATTCCTTCTCTTTTTGCTCTCAAAAGTACCTGATATAATCTCCAAGCATGCAATGTATGCAGTGCAAGTCCTAAATGCAATGTGTTTCTGCAATGCATGAAATCTATACTAGAATGCTTAAGGTAAGAGCTAAAACAGAGGAAATCTTAAATGAACAAATGCCTAAAAGAAGCTAAAATGAGGAGATATCATGGTTGCTTCGGTTGCGGGAGCCTGGAGCACCGGGTGGCTAGTTGTCCCAAGAGTGGTGCGTCTCGGGATACTAGAGTGTGCTTCTACTGTAGAGAGCCGGGACATCTCAGGCCGATGTGTCCCAAGTTGCTGCAGTTGTCAGTGGCGTCGGTTCAGCCGGTGTCGCAGATCGCAGCGGTGCAGCCGTTGGATCAGATGGGAGTAGCGCCGCGGGTGTACTCTTCGGCAGAGGTGGGCCAGATGAGTCAGTCGAGCCAGATCACAGGTAAAATTCTGATTCAGACTTCGTAAATTCTTAGTGTAGAATTATGGTTGTGATTGTCTGTTCATTTATTTTACTGTGATAGAGTTTAGGGTTCTCAACACTTGTGGAATTGTGTAGGGACCTTGTTAGTGGGCGGTGTTGAGTCTCATGTGTTGTTTGACTCGGGAGCATTGAATTGCTTCATCACTCCGAAGTGTGCCGAGGGTAGAGGTATCCGGAGTAGCGCTGGTGAGCGTGCAGGTTTTGTCAAGGTGGCTGATGGAGGTTTCCTGACTACTTTGGGCCGTGCTAGAGCAGTCGATGTGCAGATTGCGGGGCAGTCTATGCCAGCAGATTTGGTTATCAGTCCGGTGGAGCTGTATGACGTGATTTTGGGGATGGACTGGCTGTCGTTTTACAAAGTTCATATGGACTGTTTTATAGGCAGAGTTGTGTTTGAGCGGGAAGCAGGGATGTTGGTTTATCAGGGTGTGAGACCGACTTCCGGGAGTCTTGTGATCTCCGCTATTCAGGCTGAGCAGATGATAGAGCGAGGTTGTGAGTCGTACTTGGCGACGATTGTGAGGTCGGATGCAGTGGTGAGGTGGCCCTGGAGGATATTGAGGTTGTCCAGTAGGTTGATGATGTCTTTCGGTCGTTGCAGGGATTGCCACCATCTCGGTCAGATCCTTTCACGATTGAGTTGGAGCCCAGGACAGCTCCGATATCGAAGACACCTTACAGGATGGCGCCAGCGGAGTTGGCAGAGCTGAAGAAGCAGCTAGAGGACCTTTTAAGCAAAGGGTTCATTCGGTCGAGTGTTTCACCGTGGGGAGCACCGGTGTTGTTTGCGAAGAAGAAGGATGTCAGTTTCCGGTTGTGCATCGATTACCGGGGACTTAACCGAGTCACAGTGAAGAACAGGTATCCACTCCCGAGGATTGACGAGTTGTTGGATCATTTGAGGGGTGCTACTTGGTTCTCCAAGATTGACTTGGCATCGGGTTATCATCAGATTCCGATAGACGAGGCAGATGTTCGTAAGACGGAGTTCAGGACAAGGTATGGGCACTTTGAGTTTGTAGTCATGCCGTTCGGGCTGACTAATGCGCCGGCAGCGTTTATGAGATTGATGAACGACGTCTTCAGGGAGTTTTTGGATGTGTTCGTCATCATCTTCATTGATGATATTTTGGTGTATTCGATTAGTCCAGAGGAGCATGCGACTCATCTGAGGCTAGTTTTGGAGAAGCTTCGGGAGCAGAAGCTGTTTGCTAAGTTGAGAAAGTGCAGCTTTTGGCAGAGAGAGATGGGATTTCTTGGCCACATTGTTTCTGCAGAGGGAGTTTCTGTGGATCCGGCTAAGATTGAAGCTATCAGAGATTGGCCTAGACCGAGTAGTGCTACCGAGATCAGGAGCTTTTTGGATTTAGCAGGCTACTACAGGAGGTTTGTCAGGGGCTTTGCGAGTATGTCTCAGCCGATGACGAGGTTGACTGGCAAGGATGTCTCGTTCGTGTGGTCGCCGGAGTGCGAGGAGAGCTTTGGAAAGCTCAAGGAGATGTTGACTAGTACACCTATGTTGACATTATCTGATCCGGGGAAGCCTTATGTGGTGTATACAGATGCTTCAGGTGTTGGTTCGGGTTGTGTCTTGATGCAGGAGGGCAGAGTGATTGCCTATGCTTAGAGAAGCGCAACCGCCCTACACAAGATCTTGAGTTGGGAGCGGTGGTCTTCGCACTCAAGATTTGGAGGTCTTATCTCTATGGTGGAGCTGTGCAGATCTTTACAGATCACAAGAGTTCGCAGCACATCTTTACTCAGCCTTTGTTGAATGCTAGGTAGACGCGTTGGGTGGAGTTTCTGGCAGATTATGATCTGGATATTGTCTATCATCCAGGCAAGGCCAACTTGGTGGTAGATGCGTTGAGTCGACGGAGAGTTGATTCATCCAGAGAGCAGGATGTGGAGGCTTTGGTCAGCGAGATTAGTACATTGCGTCTTTGTGCTATTTCAGAGGAGCCTTTGAGTTTGGAGGCGGCTGATCAGGCGAACTTACTTAGTAGGATCAGAGTGGCTCAGCAGGATGATCAGTGTTTGATTGATGCATCACGGGCAGCTGGTTCTGAGTATCAGGTCTCGACGAACGGGACGATTTTGGTTCGTGGGCGGGTCTGTGTGCCCAAGGTGGAGTTGAGACAGGAGGTCTTGACAGAGGCTCATACGAGCAAGTTTTCGATTCATCCGGGTGCGACCAAGATGTACCGTGACCTCAAACGGTATTATCACTGGGTCGGGATGAAGAGAGATGTGGCAGACTGGGTTGCAAGGTGCAATACACGTTCGTTGGTCAAGGCAGAGCATCGGGTTCCAGGTGGACTTTTGCAGAGCTTACCCATTCCAGAGTAGAAGTGGGATATGATCACGATGGATTCTGTGGTGGAATTACCTATCTCACGGATGTTTGATGCGATATGGGTCATTGTGGATCGTTTGACCAAGTCCGTGCATTTCTTGGCCATCAAGAAGACAGATGGAGCTGCTGTTTTGGCTAGGAAGTTTGTGCGAGAGGTTGTGAGGCTGCATGGTGTGCCAGCCAGTATTGTATCGGATAGGGATCTGAGATTTGTCTCAGAGTTTTGGAGGGTATTTCAGAAAGAGATGGGCACTAAGGTGCATATGAGTACAACTTATCATCCACAGACAGATGGGCAGTCAGAGAGGGCTATTAAGACGTTGGAGGATTTGCTGAGGATGTGTGTGTTGGGTTGGGGTGGCCATTGGGCTGATCATCTATGTTTGGTAGAGTTTGCCTACAACAACAGTTTTCAGTCTAGTATTGGTATGGCTCCTTATGAGGCTTTGTATGGGAGGCCATGTAGGATACCCTTATGCTGGAACCAAGTGGGGGAGCGCAGCATATATGGAGCTACCTTTGTTCAGGAAACGACGCAGAAGATCCGTGTTTTGAGGCTGAACATGAAGAAGGCTCAGGATATGCAGAGGAATTATGCTGATAGGCGGAGACGTGAGCTTGAGTTTCAGGTGGGGGATAGAGTGTATCTCAAGATGGCTATGTTGAGGGGCCCTAACAGGTCCATAACAGAGAACAAGCTCAGTCCGCGGTTTATGGGTCTGTTCCCGGTGGTGGAACGAGTTGGACCAGTGGCTTTCATGTCTTGCGGAGGTGTCTGCATCCTTCAGAGGAATTAGTGGCTGAGATTCCAGAGGATCTTCTGCCAAATATGACAGTTCCGGCAGTTCCTATGAGGATTCTCGAGAGGAGAGTCAAGGTTCTACGGAACAAGAGGGTGCCATTGTTGAGAGTCTTGTGGGACTGTAGTGGCACATAGGAGGAGACTTTGGAGCCAGGGGCAAAGATGAAGGAAATGGTTCGACAAGCAGGTCGTCGAGTGAGCTTCTTCGTCTTTGTGGTTCTAGTTGTGATAGCGTGGTGCTATGTTTTTGTTGATGTTGTTGTGACTTATGTATTTTCGTTGTGCGTTGTAACAATATACATTTTTGAGTTATATGAGATGGTGGTTGCCTCATATTTGTTTTGTGGTTTGGATGTTACAAGTGTGTCGACTAGTGGGTCGTGAGACAAATCTATTCAGTTATGTTATAGACGTTTCAGAATTTTTACTCTAGGGGCCGTGGTATCCCCAAATAACTCTTTGCCAAGAGATAGTGTTCTCTTATAGAGATAATGTTCTCTGATAGACTTGTACGAGAGGGTCGCTACCTCAAGTATAAGTGATATGGTATGTTTACTTACTTACTAGTGTGTCGCGTAGTAAGTAACAAGGGGATATTGTTCCTCGTGGGGAGATAGTGTTCTCCTGCATGTCCTTTGGAGATAGTGTTCTCCGGCAGAGTTGAGTTAAGAGTAAAGATGTCTGGGAAACGTGCGTATGACATAGGATTAGATGTGAGTCTCGGGGATCAGGTGAGGATCTCTTGTGTTTGGCCATGTGGGCCGGATTTTGCCGTCTATGGTAGACGTGTTGTGTTGGGATTCGAGGTCGAATCCAGTTTAGTGGGTGAGAATTGTAACATCCGTAAACTAAGAATTGTCATTTTTGTGTGGTGTCGAGCGACACCAAGGGCTGGTGTCGGTCGACACCGGTCCGAATGTGAATTTTGGTTCGTTTTGAGTGGTCCGGTTTGGGCTGGTTTGGGTTGCAAACCCTTGTTTCGCGATTAAAAGAAGCCAACCGCATTGTTTTGTCGTTTTTCGAGAAAAGGCAAAGGAAAAGAGGCAGAGAGGGTGTTGAGGTGATTCTGGAGCTTTGTGGTTGATCTGAGGTTGTTCTGTGTTGTTCTTCATCTCTTCCTTCTTCTTAATCCATTATCAAGGTAAGTGCATGACCGTAGGCTCGCAAATAGTGTGATTGGTGAAAGTGGATTGATTGGCAATTGAGTTTGTGATGATTTTTGTGATGGATTATGTGTTATTAGTGCCTTTGATCGAATTGATGGTGACAATTTCGTGTTTTAGTGTTTCTGTGTTAAAAATCGATTTGGGCGTCGATCTCCTGGATCAGTGTCGAACGACACCAATCGAGCGAGTGTCGAACGACACAAATCGTGTGTCGGTCGACACTGGCCGGTTTAATCCGGTTATCTGGCGAATTAATTTAATTAATTGGATTAAGTGGTTTAATCCGGTTTAGCTATGTTTAATTGGAATTAAGTGGTTTAATTCCAGAATTAATTAATGAGTGGTTAATTAATTAATTAAAATGGTTTATAATAATTGTGGAAATTATTTTATGGGTTAAAAATTATGATTTAATTGTGAAAATTTATTTAATAATTTAAGGAAGTGAATTTAATAATTTTGGTAATTATTAATATTATTCAAATGTGTTAAAATTGCGTAATTGGCCTGTAGGCGGGGTGTTTGCCTCACTAAGTATTTCTTAAATACATATGCATCTCTTTTTCCCTAATGTGATGCAGGTAAAAAGAAAGTGTGATTTCGGAATCGGGTCGAGGAGAGAATGATAGGATTTGGTGTTTTATCTATTTGAGTTATTGATTATTGCAATCCTGGTGTTTAGGTTGCTAGTAATTTATATTATTTGTGGAATTGAATTTAGTTGTTTGATTTAATTGTTTAATGATTGTTATTGGAAATTGTTTTAATTGAGTTTTCCGCACTTGATTAATTTATAAAAAAAAAAAAAAGCTTAATTGTTTCAAAACTGACTTGGAATTGTTGCCGACTTTAATTTGCCAGAGAAATGGCATATTTGGGGAACTCAGGGTGTAGTGATAGTCTTTTGGAGTTAAACCAAAGTATGTAGCACAGCTATTTCATTTTGGTCGTATGCTGCTTTGGTTTCTTACCCAAATACATTTATATATCAGGTCAATTGCTAGTAATGTCAGAGAATTGGTATATTAAACCGTCGCTTTCCTGCAGGTTACATAACAACAGGTAGAATGAATTATGCACTTTTGCCTACTCAAACATGTTAGGATACATTGGTTATATTTGGTCTTTTAAATCTCTGATGATATCATGATTCTATTTCATGACTATTTTCAACTTTGAAAGGGAAGAAAGAAGAAGATCAAAGTGTCACGACCCAATCCCGGGAATCCGATAAAACCCTAACTCGTTTCGCAAAGAAACTTAATGACTTTTGTTATTGGGTCGTGAGTCGGATTATAATTTAAATTAAATCTATTAAATGGTGTTTGGTTACAGGTTTAAGAGGGGTTTTGTTTTGTCCTAGAATCAGCAAGAAATACAGTTGTTTGGAAACGTAGATTGACGATCTGACCCGATATCCAATGTAAAACACGCAGATCTAACTAGAGCGCGAGGCCAATTTGCCACAAATCAAGAAAAAAGAATCTGCTGTGCCACTATGTAATCTAATGCCACTTTCTGATTAAGAGAGAATGTGCAGTTACCATTTTCTCCTTCCTTCTCTTTTCACCTTTACTCTTTCACTTTCACTTTTTTTCTTCTTATTTACTTTAAACCTTTTACGAAAATGTAAAGTAATAAAATAAAAATCGAAAATCTGAAATAATTAATTATTTGGTCGGAAAAAACAATAATCGAAATCGCGATATTTGGTCGGAATCGAAATCGAGAGTTTCGTTCCCTACCATTCAAATCGAAATCTTCTTCCAGCTGAGCTCATCTACACCAATTCCGCCTCCTCTTTCTCCTCCATACCCAGTCGATGTCCCCTGTTGCTGATTTCCACCATTGTTGAAGCTTCAATTCCATTGGAGGTGAGTTTCTAGCTTTTGTTTATTTGTGTGGTATATGGATTTGTAAATTGATTCATTGGGTATAGACATTGAAATGGTATACATACATTGATAGGATATGGGTTAGATTAAGGAATTTGACGATTGTAACTTGTGAATCGCAATGAGTAAGCTCAATTTGAACTCGTAATACCATAGATCGGAACTTGCAGAGATGGTACTGTAACATCCCTATCCCGGCTCGGGATAGAGGGTCGATTTGTTTTGGAAAAGACTTACTTGGTTCAGGCCTTGGGTTGGCGAGAACAAGTTATGTATAGAGGAATGATCCGGAGCGACTTAGTCAAGGTCGAGAAACGAACCAAATGACTTAGTCGGATCATATGGGACTAAGTGGTTGTAACATCCCCAATCCTCGCTAGGATCGGCGGGATGGACCATGGTCGGGAACGGATGAGTAAATGGTCGAAGAAAGTAAAGAACTCGTTCCATGGTCCGGAAATGGCTAAGTCCGAAAAGAAAAGGGCTTAGCGTGTAAGGAAGAAGAAGAAGGCAGCTGAAAACTAGCTGAAGGCAGCTGGATGGATGAGCTAGGTCAGCTGGGTCAGCTCGATGAGTTGGTGGATAGCTCCGGTCAGCTAGGTTGAGTGTTCGGTAGCTGAGCTACCCACACTCGGGTAGAGTGTGGCGGTTACTGGCCGAACGGGTGCAATAGCTGGATGGTTGGCCACGAACAGTTGCGACTGTTCGGTGGTCGAGTCTATATATACAAGGCCATGGGGGCGAAATCGCCATGGATTATTCATGATATAGGTGAACCACGCCTCAGGCAAAAATACACCAGAAAGATAGGTCCGAACGGATCACAGTCGGTGGCCGGCGGGTCACAGTGGATAATCAGAGGGATCACAGGTTGTGATCGGACGGATCATAGGTTGTGATCGGACGGATCACATATGGTGATCGGACGGATCACATATGGGGATCCGAGGGATCACAGTTGGTGGCCGGACGGATTGATCAGCCACAGAACGGTTGGGATCGAACACCAAACGGTGTGATCGATCGCCAACGGTTGGGATATCAATCGAACCAGTCGGCCGAACGGTGGTTAACCGTGGCGTCTGGATTCGGGTCGAGGAATCGGCGGATCCAATCGGACGGACGGTTCCATCGACCGGGGGACGGTCGGGATGATGGGATCGGATAACGGTTGGTCACGGACGGTTGATCAACCGCACAACGAACGGGCGCGATCGACCGGGTGAACGGGTGCGATCATCCGTATGGTTGTATGGATCGTCGGTGAGACTGGCCGTGGGGTCGGTGCAGTCGGCCGAACGAGCGGAGTACGGTCGTCGGTGAGACTGGCCGTGGGATCGGTACAGTCGGCCGAACGATCGGTGTACGGAAACCGATGGAGTAATCGACCGTTCCAAACGGTGCGATTGTCCCGAACGGTTAAGGCGTGTTGTGTTCGGAGGGAACACGGTGTGTGTTCGGATGGAACACGATGGGTGATCGGATGGATCACGGTGGGTGATCGGATGGATCACGGTGGGCGATCAGATGGATCACCGTTAGTGATCGGATGTATCACGGTGGGTGATCGGGTGGATCACGGTGGGTGATCGGGTGGATCACGGTTAGTGATCGGACGCGGATGATTGATGGTTCCGATAGAACCAGTCGACCGTAAGGATGGATCGGACGAACGATACGATCGATCGTACTGATGGATCGGACCACGAATATCCAAGAGAATGGATTGGTGGTGTGATGGGATGATCGACCAATGCACGTTCTGGTCAGGGATATGACCGAACGGTGCAAATGGGTCAAAGGGACGCGAATCAGATCGATCACGTGAACGGGCGTGAGCGATAATGATCGGAGTTCGATCGGTTACATCGATCATCACAACGATGGATCGATGACCGGACAGTCGGATCGGTCACCCAATGGTAGATCGATCGGCTAACGGTTTGGAATGATCGTCCAAGTGGTTGGTGCGATCATACGGACGATCAAGGAGATGGTCGGACATGAACCATCAGAAGGATGCAAGGGTACGATTGTGTTCAGTTACGGACTGGGACATAGTCGGCCTAACCTTGTACATGATCGGTGTAGATCATGACCTGGTTTAAAGGTGATAGCCGGATCAAGGAATGATCGCGGTCTGTCTGGATAAAAGGACATGGATGGACGGGCGATCCTAAGCGGACGACCCTAACCGATTCATGGGCATAATGCCTCTTCGATCTAAACTTAAGTCAGCGGGGTTGGTTGGTTGTATGACTAAGTAAAGACGGGGATCTAGTTTATCATGAAATGAATCAAGTGTGATTCGATCAGGAGATGCGATCAGTGTGGATACACGATCAATCGGAGGCAATCAGAACAAGGATCAATGGTGGACCGATATCTACAATATGGTTAAGGTATGTTCACGACTGTGGAACAGAACAGTTTACGATTGCCTAGATCTTAGATAGAACGGTCTAGGGGAATGGAACGAACAATGCTAGGTTGCATGACTTGACTGAGTCCAAGATCGATCTATAAGCTGATCGGAAGTCGCATAGACTGTCCGAGGTAGAAAGATGATCAGACCAACAAGTGTTTAGTCGGAATTAGACTAAGGTTGGAAAGGCATATAGCCTTAGATAGAATTTGATATTTTCCGCTGCGTATTATCGTTATAAATTGTATAGACCGGCGATCAGGCCTCGAAGAGTGGATTTCGCACGGTAACGGCTGTAAGCCGGGAGGTTCGGCCGGGTGCAAGGCGCGAACCGGGGAACCCGCCGTCCGCGGCCAGGCGAGGCCGGGACGGGGTGTTTCAAGTTGGTATCAGAGCATGCTTGATCCTAGGATCGGATAGCTGCTCAGCGACTGGAAACTCGATTGTACAGTAGTAGATTGGATACAGTCCGTAAGCTGAGAAATGAGACAAGTACTTGGGAGTCTAGAGTGCTCACCGAGGCTTGTTCATTGTTCAAGATGCTACTCGGAGTTATCAGTTGCTATGATGATGAGTTAAGGTCGGGAGAATGATCGAGACTCTGAAAAACTAATACGGTGTACGAACCGTGAGTAATGGTGAGTCGACTGGGAGTTGAGGCAAGTGGAGATATCGTGCTAAGGACCAGAGATGTCTTAGACGAATCGTCTGAGCCAAGATGGACTGCCCTACGACAAGAACCATACCACAAGAAGAGTTATCCGAGTGGATTGGTTCTGGAGAAGGATCGAATGGACCATAAATGGTCAAGGGTGAATCAGTGATCTAGGTAGCTTGATCACGGTAGCATGATGGGACCGAACGGGAGTTGAGGCAGGAGAGATAGGCGCTTAGGGAACGGGGATGCGTTTCGCTAAGGCAAAATCTATGGGCCAAGATAGACTTACCAAAGGTACATGTGCTATACGTGGCTAGTACACGATCTGGTTCAATGAATTCAGGGTTACGGTATAGTTGATTAACTATGGTCGAGAAAAAGGTTGAGTCGGACGATCGTGGGAGTCGATCGTGCCGATGAAAGTGATTTAGTCGGAGGGACTAAGATCACAAGATACGATCAAGTCCGGGTTGGACTATGATCGGGGAGTGACTTAGTCGGAAGGGACTAAGAGCTCATGATAACGATCAAATCGGAAAAAGGACCTACGATCGAATGGTGGGTTAGTCGGATGAGACTATGACCACAGGAAATGATCAAGTCCGGGTGGGACTATGATCGGGGGGTGACTTAGTCGGAAGGGACTAAGATCACATGATAACGATCAATTCGGAAATTGACCTAAGATCGAATGGTGGGTTAGTCGGATGAGACTATGACCATAGGAAATGATCAAGTCCGGATGGGACTATGATCAGGATATGATCAAGTCCGGATAGGACTATGATCGGGAAATGATCCAGTCCGGATGGGACTGTGATCGGGATATGATCAAGTCCGGATGGGACTATGATCAGGATATGATCAAGTCCGGATGGGAATATGATCAGGATATGATCAAGTCCGGATGGGACTATGATCAGGATATGATCAAGTCCGGGTGGGACTGTGATCAGGAGGTGACTTAGTTCCTTCCAACTAAGATCACATAATGACGATCAAATCGGAAATAGACCTAAGATCGCAAGTGGGATAGTCGGAAGTGACTATGACCACAAGGAATGATCAAGTCCGGGTAGGACTATGATCGGGGAGTGACTTAGTTCCTTCCAACTAAGATCACATGATGACGATCAAATCGGAAATGGACCTAAGATCGCATGGTGGGTTGGTCGGATGAGACCATGACCACAGGAAAGGATCAAGTCCGGGTGGGACTATGATCCGGAAATGATCAAGTCTGGATGGGACTATGATCGGGAAATGATCAATTCCGGATGGGACTATGATCGAGATATGATCAAGTCCGGTTGGGACTATGATCAGGATATGATCAAGTCCGAAGGGGACTATGATCGGGAAGTGATCTAGCCGAAAGGACTAAGATCACAAGATTATAACCAGGTCCAGAAGGGACTGTGATCAGAAAGTGATTTAGTCAAAAGGGGCTAAGATCACAAGATAAGGATCGAGTCAGCAAAGGACCAGGGCCAGTATACGATGTAGTTGGGGAAAATCTATGATCGTGATATGTGGTTAAGTCCGTGAGCGACCAAGATCGGGAAACGACCTATTCGGAAAGTGACCAAAAATCTGGTAAAAGATTAAGTCTTGATGAGCCAGGGTTGGAACACGATATAGTCGGGATAGACTATGATCGGGGATTATGATCGAGCCGGTAGAGGCTAGGGTCATAAGGCAGTAGTCGGGTAAGACTATGCGCAAGATATATGATCTCACCAAAAAGGCTATGATCTGGAAGCGACCCATTCGGAGATTGACCAGGGTCAGGAATGTTATGATCTGATCGGAGATTGATCAAGATCATAATACGATCTGCTCGGAGTTTGACCAAGATCGTGTATGACATAGTCATGTTGGACTACGATCGGGCTAACTTAGTCAGGATCAAACTAAGTTAGGGAAGGAAGGATTGGTATGTGAAGGACCAAGGTCGAGAATGACCAAGTCCGTGCAAGACCAAGTTCGGTATACGATCCATTCAGAGGCATGGCCTGGATCGAATAGACCTGTTCAGAGATTGATCAGGGGATGATCTATCCGGAAAGGACTGCGATCAGTTTATGGCAAATTCATGATCGGCTATGATCAAGTTATGTGATCAAGCCGGAGAAGCCAAGGTCGGACTAAGTTATGGTCGAAAAAGACTATAACGAACATGTACAGAACCAAAGCAAAAATGCAAATGGGACTCTGTTACATGGTTGAGGGAACGGAAGCAAGATCTACCACCATCGAATTCGAGGACGAATTCCTATTGGGTGGGGGAGACTTGTAACATCCCTATCCCGGCTCGGGATAGAGGGTCGATTTGTTTTGGAAAAGACTTACTTGGTTCAGGCCTTGGGTTGGCCGAGAACAAGTTATGTATAGAGGAATGATCGGGAGCGACTTAGTCAAGGTCGAGAAACGAACCAAATGACTTAGTCGGATCATATGGGACTAAGTGGTTGTAACATCCCCGATCCTCGCTAGGATCGGCGGGATGGACCATGGTCGGGAACGGATGAGTAAATGGTCGAAGAAAGTAAAGAACTCGTTCCATGGTCCGGAAATGGCTAAGTCCGAAAAGAAAAGGGCTTAGCGTGTAAGGAAGAAGAAGAAGGCAGCTGAAAACTAGCTGAGGGCAGCTGGATGGATGAGCTAGGTCAGCTGGGTCAGCTCGACCAGTTGGTGGATAGCTCCGGTCAGCTAGGTTGAGTGTTCGGTAGCTGAGCTACCCACACTCGGGTAGAGTGTGGCGGTTACTGGCCGAACGGGTGCAATAGCTGGACGGTTGGCCACGAACAGTTGTGACTGTTCGGTGGTCGAGTCTATATATACAAGGCCATGGGGGCGAAATCGCCATGGATTATTCATGATATAGGTGAACCACACCTAAGGCAAAAATACACCAGAAAGATAGGTCCGAACGGATCACAGTCGGTGGCCGAACGGATCACAGTCGGTGGCCGGCGGGTCACAGTGGATAATCAGAGGGATCACAGGTTGTGATCGGACGGATCATAGGTTGTGATCGGATGGATCACATATGGTGATCGGACGGATCACATATGGGGATCGGAGGGATCACAGTTGGTGGCCGGACGGATTGATCAGCCACAGAACGGTTGGGATCGAACACCAAACGGTGTGATCGATCGCCAACGGCTGGGATATCAATCGAACCAGTCGGCCGAACGGTGGTTAACCGTGGCGTCTGGATTCGGGTCGAGAAATGGGCGGATCCAATCGGACGGACGGTTCCATCAACCGGGGGACGGTCGGGATGATGAGATCGGATAAACGGTTGGTCACGGACGGTTGATCAACCGCACAACGAACGGGCGCGATCGACCGGGTTAACGGGTGCGATCATCCGTATGGTTGTATGGATCGTCGGTGAGACTGGCCGTGGGGTCGGTGTAGTCGGCCGAACGAGCGGAGTACGGTCGTCGGTGAGACTGGCCGTGGGATCGGTACAATCGGCCGAATGATCGGTGTACGGAAACCGATGGAGTAATCGATGTTGGGGTCGGATTCCACCCCGAGACATCATCATTTAGATTGGGCAAATGGAGGAAAACCGAACCGAACCGCACCGAACCGGGCCAAACCGGGCGTCAACCCGAAGGCCAGCCGGAAACTTCTCGATGGGCCGAACCAACATCCGACTGAGCGATTCGAGCCGAGGCCCATCAAAGACTTTCCTTAAACTGAAGTCGGCGCGAGCCAAAAAGGAAAGTTCACATTTATTCTGAAGTCGGCGCGAGCCAAAAAGGAAAGTTTACATTTTTGCGTAAAGTCGGTTGTAAAAGTCGGTTCCTATTCTCTTATAAATAGGAACCGATAGTCATTATTTGAGGCATCGCTTTGACACATAGAAAAGGGCACACGCCACACATATTGTAGCTCGCATAACAGCTAATCAAACAACCATCATTTGGATCGATCCTTGTGTTTACTTACGAAATTCTCGGCTCTCCCTAAAAACACTAAAAGTATCGTAGTGCAGTTTCGGCTCGCACAATTTGGCGCTAGAAGGAGGGGGCATCGAGACTAGAAAACACAAGGGCTCGACAAAATGACCAACGAAGAATTGAACAGATCCACACCAACCGGTTTGCAGAACGGGGATAACGAGGCAACAGTTCAGACGGAAGCAGAAAAGATCGCTGCCCTTCAGAAGCAGACCGAAGAACAAGAGGTTTTGAACAGCTCGTTGACGCAAGAGCTCGCAACCTTGCGAGCCCAACTAAAAGAGAAAGAAGCACGAGGTGTCGCGCGACGTAAAAATTCCCATCCAAAAAATCTGGTTTTCGACTCCCGGGCTGACGAAGTAGATGGAGAAGAAGGGGACGACGTGGAAGAAACCCCAGAACGAGAGGAAACAGAATCCGAATCAGATGGTTCGCCACTGCCACTTCAGAAGAAGAAGCAAAATAAAGTCAAGAGCGCGCCGCCAACCAAACCACTACGTATTGACTTAGAAGATCCGCTCCCCAGCGAAATCACTCCCGAGGCGCTAACCAAAGCCCTGAGGCAGATAATGTTGGAAAGCAAAGGAACTGATAAGGCGACGGGACAGGAAACCGGTGATTCACCATGCTTGGATCCTGCGGAGCTTGCCGAAGCAGTATCACGTCTCTTGCTGGAAACACGAACCGAAAAGCGATCGCCCCGAGGCGTGAGTACGGCAAGAAAAGGCAAGGGTCAGAACATGAGTCGCGACGAATTGGCCGAGATCCGAGCTCGTCTTGAAAAATCCGACAACGAGGCCAAATTACTTCGATCACAGATCCACAGGGCACTCAGCTCGGCACCGGAAATTGCTCAGATATGCGAAGACGCCGAACACACTCCTTTCTCGGCGAAAGTGATGGGTGCCAGAATAATGGATCCCGGGAAACTAAGCATCCAGAAGTACGACGGTTCGACGAACCCGAAAGATCACATCAACGCATTTCGGGTCGCCTTAAGTCGAGCCAAATTCCGAAACACGGAAGAGAAAGATGCCGGCTTCTGCCTCCTATTCGCTGAATACCTGAAGGGTCCGGCTCTGGACTGGTTCCTAAGTCTCGAGCGAAATTCGATTGAAAACTTCCAGCAGTTAACAGCTTCCTTTCTTAAGCAGTACTCCATGTTCATCGAGAAATCTGCCTTGGTGATTAATCTGTGGAACATGTTGCAAGGCGAAGGCGAGTCGCTTCGCAGTTTCATGGATCGCTTTAAAACCACCATGTCGAAAGCCGGGGCGGTCAACGACGAGATCGCCATAGATTCTCTGAAAAAGGGCTTAGGCGTCAAATCGGAATTTCGGAAGGAGCTCGCGTACAACAAACCTAAGTCGATCGCCGATGCCATCCACCGATCTGTCGTGTTCATCGAGGAAGAAGAAGATATGAAGTTGCTAGCCGCCTCGCATCCCACATTGAAGGCAGCCACCAAACAACCGCCTAACCCGCCGATAGCTCATCAACCGCCGAATCAGCATCCCAATCACTTCAACCATCGGCGCGGAAAGAACAGTTACATCCATCACGAAGGGCCGAACTTCTCCGGGTCGCATAACTACCAGATCGGAACGAGCCAACAGACAGGCGGCACGAGCCAAGCAGGCGCCGGAAGGGGGCGAGGATCGAAAAACTACGTTTGGACAAGGAACCAAAATCCCGCGCCACAAGACGAGAAGGTTTATTGCGAATTCCATCAATGCTACGGCCATTCGACAGAGAGATGCCGCCATCTCGGGGCAGAACTCGCAAGAAAACTACTTAGCGGTGAATTGAAAGGCGATCTAAAGCTGGAAGATCTGGAACGTCCCGAGCCCAGAGAACGACTGGAACAATCAGATCGACAACCGAGCCAACCAGCGGATCGACCGAAACGCAGGAGACGCGATGATTCGGACGAACCATCGGGATCGCGACAAAAAATCTACCTCATTATGGGTGGCTCGCAATACTGTCAGTACACGGTGACGTCGATCAAAGCTTTTCAACGGCGAACCGACGCAGCGGTTAACTGGTATGGACCACCCAAAATCCCAAACGTCGAAATCACTTTCACGGAAAATGAAGTCATCGGGATCGATAGACCGCATGATGATCCGCTCGTAATCATGCTTGCCGTCGGTAATTACGACATAGCTCGGGTCCTGATCGATACAGGAAGCACAGTCGATATAATCTACAAGAGCACGCTGATAAAAATGGGAATCGATCCGAACGACGTAAAGACGACGCCAAAACCATTGACCGGGTTCGGGGGCGAGACGACGATGTCCATGGGAAGTATCATACTCCCAGTCGAAGCTGGAGGGATTACTAAGATGGTGAACTTTTCCGTCTCGGATAATCCTCCAATCTACAATATCATCATGGGCACTCCTTGGATAAATTCGATGCGAGCCGTGCCATCTACTTACCACCTTTGTCTCAAGTTTCCCACTCCGACAGAAGTCAAGACCATCCTCGGCTCGCAGAAAGATTCGAGAATCTGTTTCATGACGGAACATAAACTCTGCAACCCGTTACCCAAACCAACTCCAGAGGAGAGCCGAAAGAAGGTAAAGACGAACCGAGAGTCAGCGAACGGTTTAGCCAATCTCTTATAGCAATTACAGATCACCGGCGAGATCGAGCCGCCCAGAAAGAAAGCAGGCAAAAATGAGGATCCCGTCATCAAAGAACCAAGCTGTGAAGCGGTAATATCCGTCTGCATAGACGAGCAGAACCCAGAAAGATGTGTGGAGATCGAAGCGAACCTAAACGAGACAATAAGAGAGGAATTGATCTCCTTTTTGAAAGAAAACGTCAATGCATTCGCTTGGACAGCCGATGATATGCCGGGGATAGATATCAACATCGCCTGCCACGAACTGAATGTCGACCCAACGTTCAGACCGGTGAAACATAAGCGAAGAAGATTGGGGCATGAGCGGTTAAAGGCAGTAAACGACGAGGTGGAACGCCTCCTGAAAGTGGGCTCGATCGCCGAGGCAAAATACCCAGAGTGGCTCGCCAACCCAGTAGTGGTCAAAAAGAAGAACGGAAAATGGCGGGTTTGCATAGATTTCACGGATCTGAATAAGGCGTGCCCAAAGGATAGTTTCCCGCTCCCTCATATCGACCGGCTCGTGGAAGCGACGGCGGGAAACGAACTGCTGACCTTCATGGATGCTTTCTCAGGCTATAATCAAATCCGGATGCACCCTGACGACAGAGAAAAGACGGCGTTCCAAACAGAGCGAGGCATCTATTGCTACAAGGTCATGCCGTTCGGACTCAAGAATGCGGGAGCGACATACCAGCGGCTCGTAAACAAGATGTTCGCCTCGCAGCTCGGGAAGACGATGGAAGTTTATATCGACGATATGCTGGTGAAATCTCTGAAAAAGGAGGAACATGTGGCGCATCTCCGCGACTGCTTCGAGCAGCTGAACTCACACGATATGAAGCTAAATCCAACGAAGTGTCGGTTCGCTGTAACATCCGGAGAATTTTTGGGATATCTGGTTACCCACAGAGGCATCGAAGCTAACCCGAAGCAGATCCAAGCCCTAATTAGAATGAGGTCGCCGGAGACGAAGAAGGAAATACAACAACTAACCGGACGTGTCGCCGCGCTCAACCGATTCATTTCGCGATCCACGGATAAGTGTCTCCCTTTCTACGACACTTTGCGAGGAAACAAGAAGTTCGAGTGGACAGCGAAGTGTGAGGAGGCTTTCCGCGAGCTGAAGTTGTACCTAGCGAACCCACCGATACTGACGAAACCAGAAGAAGGAGAGCCATTATATCTGTATATCGCTGTATCAATAACAGCAGTCAGTGGGGTCCTGGTTCGCGAAGACCGAGGAATCCAGAAACCCATTTTCTATGTAAGCCAAAGTTTGACTGACGCAGAGACGAGGTACCCCCAGACCGAGAAACTGGCACTAGCAGTCGTAGTGGCGGCCCGCAAACTACGCCCGTATTTCCAGTCTCACACGATCGTAGTTCTAACGGCGCTACCATTAAGAACGATCATGCACAGCCCGAGCCAATCCGGAAGATTAGCCAAGTGGGCAATCGAGCTGAGCGAATACGATATCGAATATCGAAATCGAACGAGCGCAAAATCCCAGGTTTTGGCTGATTTCTTGATCGAGCTGCCAATCGCCGCCAGCGAGGAACCAAATCTTTCCGCTGATTGGCTACTTCACGTTGACGGCTCGTCGTCAAAACAAGGCGCCGGGGTCGGAGTTCGACTCACCTCCCCGACGGGCGAAATCTTGGAACAGTCTCTTCGTCTCAATTTCGGCGCGTCAAACAACGAGGCAGAGTACGAAGCATTAATAGCTGGATTAAAGTTGGCGCTCGGAATTGGAGTTCGAAACATACACGCTTACTGTGATTCCCAGCTCGTCGCGAGCCAATTCACTGGAGAATACGCTACAAAAGACAAAAGAATGGAAGCCTACCTTGAAGTAGTCAAGAATCTAGCCGGACAGTTCGAAAAATTTGCCTTGGAGAAGATTCCGCGTGGAGACAATACTCAGGCCGACGCCTTGGCATCCTTAGCCTCGACCTCCGATCCAGATTTGAAAAGGATAATCCCCGTAGAATTTATCGAACATCCCAGTATCGACATCGACGAGCCCGAAGTTCTAATGACCATCATCACAGACGAGCCGAACGATAACGGTGTACTTGATGGAGATCAGCCTGCGGATATGGAAATCGAGGAAGATACGGAATACGGTTGCGACAAAGAGTGGCTCGCTCCGATCCGTGTATATATAGCCGATGGAGAAGTACCAGCAGATAAGTGGGCGGCTCGCAAACTGAAGGCTCAAGCAGCGCGATACATTCTGATACGCGACGCTGTATTCCGATGGAGGTTTTCAGGACCGTTGCTCGCGTGCGTAGAAGGAAGGAAGGCGAGAGAGATAATGAAAGAAGTTCATAGTGGATCATGTGGAAATCATTCCGGAGGACGAGCCTTGGCTATCAAAATCAAACGGCATGGCTATTTTTGGCCAACTATGATCAGTGACTGCGAAAAATACTCGCGGAAATGCGAGAAATGCCAGCGTCATGCTCCAACGATACATCAGCCGGCCGAGCTGTTGTCTTCCATCTCCACACCATACCCATTCATGAGATGGTCGATGGATATTGTCGGTCCACTGCATAGATCAAAGCAGAAAAGGTTTCTGTTGGTTTTAACCGACTACTTTTCTAAATGGGTCGAGGCTGAATCTTACGCAAGTATAAAAGACGCACAGGTTGAACAATTCATTTGGAAAAACATCATCTGTCGGCACGGTGTTCCTTATGAAATTTTCACGGACAATGGCTCGCAATTTATATCGGCTCGATTTCAGAACTTCTGCGACAAATGGAAGATCCGCCTTAGCAAGTCAACGCCTCGCTACCCGCAAGGGAATGGTCAAGCCGAGGCAACTAACAAGACGATTCTCGATGGGCTTAAAAAACGGCTCGACGCTAAAAAGGGCCGCTGGGCAGATGAACAAGAAGGAGTCCTTTGGTCTCATCGGACAACCTCGAGACGAGCCACCGGCGAAACGCCATTCGCACTTGTCTACGGAATGGAATGTGTCATTCCCCCCGAAGTGCATTTTCCCGGAGTACGCCGATGGTTGTTACCCGAACAAGCAGACTGCAACCATATGATGATGCTGGACGAGCTGGATTTGATCAACGAACGGCGCGACCAAGCACTTATCAGGATCCAGAACTATCAACAATCCGCGGCTAAGTACTACAACTCTAATGTCCGAACCAGGAGATTCAGAACAGGAGACCTAGTTCTCAGAAAAGTGTTCCAAAACACCGCAGAGAGAAACGCTGGAAAACTGGGTGCGAATTGGGAAGGTCCTTACAAGATCACCGAAACAGTTCGCCCGGGAGCTTATCGGCTCGAAAACATGGCTGGCGAAGCAATACCAAAGCCATGGAACGTTCTGCATCTCAAGAAATATTACCAATAAGGCCCGAGGCACCATCACCTAGAACTACGCGTGACTTGATCCCCGCGAGGGGTACGTAGGCAGTTCACTTTCGAGTGGATTCAGTTGCCCCCCCCAAAAAAAAAAAGGGGGGGGAGTGGGGTACGTGGTTATACACTCCCATTCAAATGCAACACGGTTCGCCGTTAAATGCATTTTATCTTCGCTAACACGGTTTACCGTTAACGCACTCTCAAAATCGATGTAACACGGTTCGCCGATAACATAAGTCGAACGGTGAATTTTCCGTCTGTAACGCGGCTCGCCGCTAAACACAACGATGAGTACAATTCGCATATCAATTCTCTTAAACGGTTCGCTGTTAACATCTCGATAAAAACTCATAAACTGTCTCGAGCCGAATGTTGTTGGCCGCAACATTCGATCATCTCAAACATCTTATTACACTCACGCGCGCGCTATACAAATATGATCACCATCATTTATTCCGACCCGTTAATCACTAATAGATGAGGACACGGCAAAAACTGGAATAAATCGATCAGAAACCCAACATAAACGCTTCGCAGCAACGTTGGTCTAATTTAATTCGTCGCTATTCCGACCCACGGCTTTCTGATTGAGTTGTCCGCGGCAAAAACCGAAATAAGTTGACAAAAACCCAACATAGACGCTCCGTAGCAACGTTGGTCAAATTTGTTATCATCATTATTCCAAATCGCAGCTCGCAAAACGAGGATTCGCGGTAAACGGGAGCATTTATTTCGACTGGCAAGCATTTCGTCAAGCTAACTCGTTCGATCAGATCACGATTCGATTAAAAATATCCTAAAAAGTCTGTGGATAAAGCCATCCAGGCACTAAGTACAAAAACAAAATAAAAGCCATCAAGGCAGCATACAGAAACAAATTATTTGAGAGTTCAGTGGGGGGCTTGGTTCGACGATTCTTGAACGTCGGCCACGGATTCCCCGGCAACATCCTCCGGCCTCGAAACCGCCTCGCCAACTTTATCAGGAACGCCCAGGACTTCGGCTGCATCTTTTTCGGGAGCCTCCAGAGCTCGGCTCGATGCCCCCGGGATATCAGATGGAGCTTTCTCAACCAGACCTTCGGTTCGGGGAGGCAGTCCGCTAGCTTGAGCAAGATTTACTAGAACTTGGCTCGTCGACTCCAGGGTCGCATCAACCGGCTTTATCTCGGGAATCACCACCGGTTCGACTCCACTCTGAAATACAAGGGACTCTCTATTAGTACCCCATTGATCGACAATACCGAGACCGAGACGGTCAAGCCGAGTAATAGTTTCGTCTCTAAGGTGTACCTCGGGCGGCTCGACGGGATCCGGAAAGGGAACGAGCTGACCGATCACGTTAGCTAACAGGGCACTAGCCTCTTCAGCGACCCCAGGATCCGAATCAATAAGCGCCTGGAGATCAGCAAGCTCAATATCGAGATCCGGCGGATCATCGCCTCGCA
This sequence comes from Erythrophleum ivorense, assembly GCA_026724425.1. Lineage (NCBI taxonomy): Eukaryota > Viridiplantae > Streptophyta > Magnoliopsida > Fabales > Fabaceae > Erythrophleum > Erythrophleum ivorense. The sequence continues at coordinate 3,203,956 of JAIUCV010000068.1, forward strand.
TATCGTTGATCAGTTCGACGTTACCTTCGGCCTGAGCGATGCGCACGGCTCGTTCATGCGTTCCCTGGAGTCTCGTCAACTCAGACTTGATCGACTCGAGGAGCTTGGCGTACCGGCTGTTCACTCGGCGCTTCACTTTTCTAACCTCGGCCAGATAGTTGGCGTCCATGGTTCGCACCTTCTCGTTGAGCTCGCAGACTTTACCGTGGAGAGCTTTCATTTTGATGGCATCATCGACGTTTTTGCCGGCCATCTTAGCTGCAGCCTCCCGGTGCTTGATTGATTCGCCCCGCTCCTTGGCCAACTCAGCCTCGAGCCTGGCCACCTTCTCCTCGGCTTGTTTGGTCTCTACGGCACGTGCCTTCGATTCAACTTCATGCAATCTCTTCAGATTGTTGACATGCTTTTGAAGCTCTTCAAGAGCGGCTTGACCCGAGCGAGCCCTAGTTTCATAACCTTCGACGACCCTGTTGAAAGCCTCCGAAAACTAAAATAGAAACGAAAAGCGATTGAGTATACATACGGAAATCTTCCTCGCAAAAGAAGCGAACGAAAGGATAACTTACCAAATGAAGACGAGAAGCCGCCTCTTCATACGCTTCCCTCTCCAAAAGCGTATCGGGAGGAGGAAGGCGAACCCCGGGGGTACTCCTGACAAGATAGTTCGCCGCCTCGGCCCTCTGAAGAGATCGGGCCCGAGCAGGGTCGACAGAGGAACCGGAAGAAGTGTCCCCTTTGGCTTTCTTGGGCGCGTTCTCTTTAAGCCCTTCAACCGCGGCTCTCTTCTTGCCCATCACCTCAGATGGCCCGCTCGCCAACGGTTCGCCGGTAGGGTTAGAAGTCTTCTTTCGCCCCCGGTTAAGGACTAAGGCATCCGGGTCCCTCGATGTGTTCGAGCGAGCCGGAGAAGGAGGTCTGGGAGAATTTTTCTGCTTCGAAGCCTTGCTTTTCGCCAAGGCTTCCTGGGCCAGCTTGACCGCCTTCCCAACCTCCGTAGGCGGCCTATTACCAGGACCTTTCTTCTCTGGGCAGGGTTGCACTACCCTCTTACCCTCGGTCTTCAAGGATACAGCTTCACGACGAGCCACCGGATCAACTTCAAGATGAGCTTCCTTTGCTCGTCGTTGCTCTTTGAGTAGCGCGCGTGCGGACTTTGGGGGCATTGTATTCGAGGGTTTGGGCCAACTGGGAACTTCCTCGTCCGAACTGTCTGAGGAGTCGAACGAATCGTAGGCTTGTTCGCGCGCCTTCTCCACTCGTTCGAGAGTAAAATCTCGTTCCCAATTAACTTTCAGCTCGCAGGAACGGTCAAGGAATTCGGAGAGATCCGGCGGGAATCGAAGCACCAATCGTCGATCTGCAAAACAAGAAGATCGAACAACGTTAGATGACGGTTCGGAAGAATTTGAAATAGTGATTTCTCTTCGGCTTGCACCGATTTCCTGCCAATTCTCCTTGATAAACTTCCTCCGCGTACTCCCAACCGAAGCCCTATTTATTGGGACGAAGAAAAAATATTTCTCCCAGCCATCATCTTTGTTGGGGAAGCCGTCGATGATCTTCCGATTCTTCTTATTGGAGATGTAATAGCGAAGCGACTTCCCGCTACGACGAAACTCCAAGAGATTCTGCAGGTGATGAATCCCGAGCGGAATGCCAATCTCATAGCTCAGGACGATCAACCCTAGGAAATGAAGAATCAGGCTCGGGATGGGAAACCACAGGAAAGTCTGGTAAAAATAGCTCTCATATAACGTCAAGCATCCAGGCGGTGGATCATCGGCTCTCTGATGGTTCGCTGGTAGGAAAAACTCAACTTCTTCAGATATATTGAAGCAACGGCGGAGCGATTCCAAAGATGTCTCGGTACAAAGCGTTGCACCAGGAGGGTTCCAAACTGACTTTTTCGAAGAACCCCTAGGGGCTCGCATCGATTTAGCTCGCCTCTTTGCTCCCCAGGACGAACCGGCTCCAAATTGTGGCCGATTCGATACCTGAGCGAAAGGAGGTGAAAACGGTCTGAGAATATCGCCGATCGCCCCATCATCAAACGCCTGCTCAATTTTGATCGCCTCCGCATCGTATATCGGATCTAGCGATAGTAGGGCGCAACCCGATCGATCATGTGAGAGTCGACGCTCTCGCATAGCCCCTTCATCAACATCAGTTGGCTCGCGTTCCTCGTTAGAACCATCACGCTGAGCAACCGGGGGCTCGCTCGACAGTCGATCGATCTCAGCATCCCCCGTAGACCGAACCGACTGACTTTTGACTTTTGGTTGCGAGCCGCTAGAAGTGTCGGATGTATCCGAAAACCAACGCCGACCCGAAGTCCCGGAATCGTTGGAATTGTATGAACGATCCTCGGAGTGATCTGGCCCAATGGAAGAGATACGACTGCCTGAAGACATTTGGCTCGGAAGGAGATGGACCGGAAAGTTTGAAGATATGTCGGAGATATGTCTTATCACGGTGGCGCGAACGAAGAACACGAAGAACTTTTAAAAAAGGGAGGAGAGAAAGAAAGAACTACCTTTTGCTCGGTCGAGGAGAGAGAGGCAGAATGAGAAAAATGAGCCCTGGGCCTCGTATTTATAGAAGTTTTGGCGCGTGGGTGCGTCGGTTCGGGGAGATGAAACGGCGCGATCTAATCCACGCGCTGGCTCGGGAAGACGAAACGGCATGACCTAATTCCCGCCTAAACTTTAGGGCTTCCATTGAAAATTAGTGGGCCCGGAAACGTTTCGGATTCTAAGCCCATATATCGATAGAGCAACTCGACATCATTTTATCAGAAGCAAACAGCGAGGCGACTCTCAGCGAGCCGCCTCCATAGAAGAATCAAATGACAATGCCTTCTCACTTTCAACTTTTAGCTCGTCACTCTTACCCCTAAGACTAACGAGCTGGGGGCTAACTGTTGGGGTCGGATTCCACCCCGAGACATCATCATTTGGATTGGGCAAATGGAGGAAAACCGAACCGAACCGCACCGAACCGGGCCAAACCGGGCGTCAACCCGAAGGCCGCCGGAAACTTCTCGATGGGCCGAACCAACATCCGACTGAGCGATTCGAGCCGAGGCCCATCAAAGACTTTCCTTAAACTGAAGTCGGCGCGAGCCAAAAAGGAAAGTTCACATTTATTCTGAAGTCGGCGCGAGCCAAAAAGGAAAGTTTACATTTTTGCGTAAAGTCGGTTGTAAAAGTCGGTTCCTATTCTCTTATAAATAGGAACCGATAGTCATTATTTGAGGCATCGCTTTGACACATAGAAAAGGGCACACGCCACACATATTGTAGCTCGCATAACAGCTAATCAAACAACCATCATTTGGATCGATCCTTGTGTTTACTTACGAAATTCTCGGCTCTCCCTAAAAACACTAAAAGTATCGTAGTGCAGTTTCGGCTCGCACAATCGACCGTTCCAAACGGTGCGATTGTCCCGAACGGTTAAGGCGTGTTTTGTTCGGAGGGAACACGGTGTGTGTTCGGATGGAACACGGTGGGTGATGGGATGGATCATGGTGGGTGATCGGATGGATCACGGTGGGCGATCAGATGGATCACCGTTAGTGATCGGATGGATCACGGTGGGTGATCGGGTGGATCACGGTTAGTGATCGGACGCGGATGGTTGATGGTTCCGATAGAACCAGTCGACCGTAAGGATGGATCGGAGGAACGATACGATCGATCGTACTGATGGATCGGACCACGATCCAAGAGAATGGATTGGTGGTGTGATGGGATGATCGACCAATGCACGTTCTGGTCAGGGATATGACCGAACGGTGCAAATGGGTCAAAGGGACGCGAATCAGATCGATCACGTGAACAGGCGTGAGCGATAATGATCGGAGTTCGATCGGTTACATCGATCATCACAAGGATGGATCGATGACCGGACAGTCGGATCGGTCACCCAATGGTAGATCGATCAGCTAACGGTTTGGAATGATCGACCAAGTGGTTGGTGCGATCATACAGACGATCAAGGAGATGGTCGGACATGAACCATCAGAAGGATGCAAGGGTACGATTGTGTTCAGTTACGGACTGGGACATAGTCGGCCTAACCTTGTACATGATCGGTGTAGATCATGACCTGGTTTAAAGGTGATAGCCGGATCAAGGAATGATCGCGGTCTGTCTGGATAAAAGGACATGGACGGACGGGCGATCCTAAGCAGACGACCCTAACCGATTCATGGGCATAATGCCTCTTCGATCTAAACTTAAGTCAGCGGGGTTGGTTGGTTGTATGACTAAGTAAAGACGGGGATCTAGTTTATCATGAAACGAATCAAGTGTGATTCGATCAGGAGATGCGATCAGTGTGGATACACGATCAATCGGAGGCAACCAGAACAAGGATCAATGGTGGACCGATATCTGCAATATGGTTAAGGTATGTTCACGACTGTGGAACAGAACAGTTTACGATTGCCTAGATCTTAGATAGAACGGTCTAGGGGAATGGAACGAACAATGCTAGGTTGCATGACTTGACTGAGTCCAGGATCGATCTATAAGCTGATCGGAAGTCGCATAGACTGTCCGAGGTAGAAAGATGATCAGACCAACAAGTGTTTAGTCGGAATTAGACTAAGGTTGGAAAGGCATATAGCCTTAGATAGAATTTGATATTTTCCGCTGCGTATTATCGTTATAAATTGTATAGACCGGCGATCAGGCCTCGAAGAGGGGATTTCGCACGGTAACGGCTGTAAGCCGGGAGGTTCGGCCGGGTGCAAGGCGCGAACCGGGGAACCCGCCGTCCGCGGCCAGGCGAGGCCGGGACGGGGTGTTTCAGGTACAACTGGTACAAATGAGAGGTATTTGATTAAGTGGTTCAAATGGTTCATATAGGTACAGCTGCATGTTAAAGACTAATGGTACTAAAAGTTCAACTGGTGTACGTAGTACAACTGTGAGATTTTTTGTAATTGGCAATTGATTATTTGCATTATATTTGCAGGGGACAATGAGCATGAACATCACAAACATATTTTTCGACCACGGAGGTCATTATGCATAAGAGGACCTGAAATGGGTTTCAAAAAATCCCACTTGCGCTATAACTTTCAAGATCTCATCTTTGGAGGAGATTACGTACTCGGCGGTATTAGAAAAGATATGCAGGAAGATTGGGAGAGATGGAGCTAAGCCGCTGCTGAAACTGAGTTACATTCCAATGTCAAATAACCCTGCGAGAGAAATGTACATTTTCGATGATGAGGACCTATTTGCTTATCTAACGACAATTGATAAACTGGGATTTAGGAGGGTTTTGCATGTGGAGGTAATGAAAGATTCGGGAATAAATAATAGGAGCGAGCACCTGTCTAGATCGGAGGTTGAAAGTTCATTTGGTTTGAATTATGAGGAGGAGCCGATTCTAAATGGCATAGGTGATGTACCGAATGATGGAATCGTTACTATTTTCAGGGAGGAAGGAACAAAAGAAAAACAGAGTGAGCCACATATCGAAGAGCCACTTATCGAAGAGGTGGAGTCTGATGGCAAAGAACATGATGGCAATGGTGAGCGTCCAGAACCTGATAGTAAGGAAGACGGGTTAAATGGGTTTGATGAGGATATTGAGCTTTCATGTCATACAGAAGAATCTCAGTTTGTTGAAGCATGGGAAGATGGTATTGGTATTGACTTAAGACAACAATTTCCCTCAAAGGAGGCATTGCAAGATTTAGTTGACAGAGCTTCACATAAGCACTGTTTTGGTGTCCGCACTTATAAGTCAGATACAGTGCGACTTATTCTCAAGTGCACTCAGGAGAGCCAAGGCTGTAGTTGGTATATACGAGCTGCGAAGATAGCTGGATCAGATTTTTTCTGCGTCACAAGATACAAGAGTAAGCATACATGCTCTCGGGCTGTTCAAAGTAGTAGCAATTGTAGAAGAAGAGGCAACCCACGATTAGTGGCAGCGGTTCTGCATGAAGACTATCCAGTTCCTAAAACTATTGTAGATGTTGTTCACCGGAGAGCTGGTGTCACCGTGTCATACTCTACTGCCTTGAGAGGAAAAAAACTACATGTTAGTGATGTGCGGGGCACTCCTGAAGAAGGCTATAGGATGTTGTTTTCTTATCTGTACATGCTGGAGCAGGAAAATCTTGGAACAAAAACAAACGTGCAACTAGATGCTGATAACACGTTCGAGTATCTATTTGTTGCTTTGGGCGCCAGCATTGAAGGGTTTCAATGGATGAGAAAAGTGATAGTTGTGGATGCAACGTTTCTGAAGACTGTATATGGTGGACAACTTGTGTTTGCCACTGCTCAAGATCCTAATCATCACCATTACCCTCTTGCTTTTGGGATATTTGATAGCGAAAATCATCTTAGTTGGTCGTGGATCCTGGAAAACCTGAAAGCTGTTATACCAAATGATCCTGAACTGGTTTTTGTGAGTGACAGACATAAAAGCATCATAAACGGTGTGTCAAAGGTCTATCCATTGGCTCGCCATATACACTGTATTTGGCATCTGGCACAGAACGTAAAAGGGCATGCTCAACAAGGGGTGGAGAGATGATGTTGTGGATAAGTTTATCCAATGCGCTCATGCTTATACTGTGTCTGAGTTTAGACAAGAGTTTGATGATTTCACAAAGAGGTACCATGCGTGTGCTAAGTTTTTGGTTGATAAGATAGATGTGGATAGGTGGGCAAGGTGCTTCTTTGAGGGAGATAAGTATAACTTAAACACCAGGAATTCTTGTGAATCTATGAACAGTGTGTTTAGGAAAGATATAAAGTTGTCACTCTTACCTATGGTTGATAAAATAGTAGAGAAATTCGCTTTTTGGTCCAACAAGTATAGGAACGAGTGCGCTTCAATGCCATGTACAAAGGTCGTTGTCCCTTATGTGGAGAATTTGCTTCACGAGAGATGTCCAGTAGCTAAGTGTTTAACCGTAAGGAAGGTAAATGGACTGGAATTTCAGTATGACGTAGTTGGAACAGATGGTGTGACCTACCTTGTGGATTTAGCAAGCAGAACTTGCATGTGCAGAATGTTTGACATAGACAAGTATCCTTGTGTTCATGCAATTGCCGCAGTCATGGCAAAAATAAAGAAGGATGGACGAACGTCGACTCTTTCTATATATGATATGTGCTCCAAATACTACTTGGTTGAGACGTGGTCACAAGCATATGTGAAAACAATCTATACAGTGCCACATGTCTCTGTTTGGAGTATTCCTGAGGATGTAATGAAATTGTTCGCATACCCTCCTGATTACACGGCAAAAAGGGGAAGAAACAAAGAAGAACGACATCCATCAGAAGGAGAAAGTCGAAAAAAGAAGAAGAAAACGAGTAACAAGTGTAATCGTTACAAGAATTTGGGTGATTGGTTCGAACCTATGAGCCGGTGATGTTTGAGTTTTGTTGTGTAATTTGTGTTAGAACTATGTTTGAATTATTCTGGTGAACTATGTTTGAACATTTTATTTGAAGTTTTTATTGATGGGTTCTACTAGGTTCAACAACGTACAAATGTCGATGGACATGGAAATGTTCAATTCGGCTATGAATGTAGACGTCTGAATGTGGACTTTTTTGGTTTCTCATTCATTTAGTACAACTGGATCTAATTGCTTCGACTACTCGGTGATAAATACGAATAACCAACGGGAAAACGCTCGATTAATTCCTCAACTATTTTCAATTGCACGATTTATTCCCCAACTTGCAATTGCACGATTTATTCCTCAAAGCGTATTTGATTTTGCGAAATTATGCCTTAATTAATTAAACGTTAACTTCAGAAAAAAACGTTAACTCCCGTTAAAAACAAAATCAACCTTCGTCGGGATTTCAAAACCCGTTTGCAAAATTCCCAAATCAGAAAACCTAAAACAAATTCTGGTGAGAGCTCGATTTTTCCGGCGATTCAACCGAAATTGAAGCTCGAAATCGATGGTGAAGACAATGTGGAGAAGGGGTTGGAGGAAGAAACTCCCAGTTCGAAGAGATTCCGAAGCTGAGACCGTGATTGCAGCAGAGATCGAGCCTGAACCTGTCGTTGAAAATGAAGTCGATATGGAGAATGAACCAGAACCCGAGCAAGGACCTGTCGTCGATAATGAACCCGAGCATGGACCAGTCGTCGATAATGAACCCGAGCATGGACCAGTCGTCGATAATGAACCCGAGCATGGACCTGTTGTCGATAATGAACCCGAACATGAACCAGCCATCGATCCCGAAAGGTAATGTTTGCCTTTTTCCATGTTCATAGCTTCGGCTCTTGTGTCGATGCGGTTTTAAATGGTTATTTGGGAATCAATTTGTTCAATTTTCAGGACAAATGATGAGTTGTATGATGTGCCTCTCGAAGTAGAAGATATAGAGGAATCAGATGATAGTGCATCATCTATTGAAGGAGATGATTGCCCTGCTGTTAACGAAGATGCACCAGGATATAGAGAAATCGAGCAAGACTTGGTTGATATCCAAGAATTGGATAATGATGGTGTCTCTGTGAATGTTGAAAATTGTGAGGATGAAGATTGGTTTTCTAATTTCGGAGATGCTGGAGGTGTGAATGCTGATGATTATGCTGATGATAGTGGTGATGATATATGGAATGATGATATCATACCCGATCCATTAACAGATGATGATGATGAGGAACTAGAGGGTAGGCCAATCACTTCTAGGCCGCTTGAAATCTTAGCACTAGGGAAGTGCTTCAACAACGCTGATGAATTCAAGTTAGCGCTTCTCAACTATTCTCTAAAGACACAGTACAATATCAAGATGTATAAATCCTCTAGTGACAGGCTTGGTGCAAAGTGCACACAGCATGCAGAAGAAAAGTGCCCTTGGAGAGTGTATTGTTCTTTTGAGAAGAGCAAAAACAAGTTGATGGTAAAGGTCTATGTAAATGCGCATATCTGTACAAGGTCTTCCTCCACGAAGATGTTGAAAAGTGGATCTATTGCGCTATTGTTTGAAGAAAGGCTGAGACTCAATCCAAAGATCAGGCCACAAGAGATGGTTGACGAAATAAAGAGAGAGTACAATATGATTGTAACTCTGGGTCAGTGTAGGAGAGCGAGGTCTAATCTTATAGCTAAAAGAAAGGCTACTCATGAATCTCAATTTGCTAGACTTTGGGATTATCAAAAAGAAGTAAGAACAAGTAATCCAGGTACAAGAATGGAGATTGAGACGATTCCTGGAAGCATGCGATTTTTCCGTTTGTATGTTTGTTTTGCAGCTTTGAAAGACGCTTGGAAAGATTCATGTAGGCCTATAATTGGATTAGATGCATCATTTATGAAATGGGATATCAAAGGCCAAATGTTAGCTGCAGTTGGTAGAGATGGTGATAATAGGATATTTCCTATTGCTTGGGCAGTGGTTGAGGTAGAGGATATTCCCAATTGGTTGTGGTTTTTGCAACTTCTGAAAAAGGATTTGGATCTTAAAGATGGAGACGACATTACAATTGTCTCGGATAAGCATGCGGTTTGTGTTAACTGTTTTTTTAGTTATTTTTTCTTTTGGATCAAAAATGAATTCTAATTGTTGTTTATTTTGTTTGATTCACAGGGTTTGCTAAATGCTGTTCATGTTGAGCTTCCTAAAGCTGAACATAGGATGTGTTCTCGACACATTCTGCAAAACTGGAAGAAGACAAACAAAGACATTGAGCTTGAGCGTATGTTCTGGAAAATAGCAAGGAGCTATACACCTGAGGCGTTTGAGGATAACTTAGAAGTGTTGAGGAAATACAACCAAGGTGCTTATGAGTCGTTTCAAATGACTGCACCAAAAACATGGTCTCGGGCTTTCTTCAAGGTTGGCTCTTGTTGTAATGATAATCTCAACAACTTGTCAGAATCTTTTAACCGAAATGTAAGGGAGTCAAGGAGGAAGCCAATACTTGATTTCTTGACTGAGGTGAGAATGACAGTAATGGAGAGGAATGCAAGCAGAAATATTTTAACCAAGAGGTGGAAAAAAAGGTTCACACCAAGAGCAGACAGAGAGATTGAAATCAATCGGCAGAAGGCTAAAGACTGTAAACGGTACAGGACCACAGGAAATGTGCATGAGATCGACTATCATGGAGATCCTTGGAGAGTTGATATGGATAACAAAACTTGTGGTTGTGGTTATTGGCAACTGAATGGCATACCTTGTATGCATGCTATGTGTGTTATCACGAACCTGAAGTTAGACCTCTATGACTATATTTCCGATTACTACTTGACATCAAAGTGGCAGAAATTGTATGTTGAGGGTATGAGGCCAGTCCAAGGAATAAAAGCATGGAAAAGGTTACAGAGAAGACCAATTCTACCACCACCAATAAGATCTAACCGTGGAAGACCTCATGGTCGAGCAAGGTTTAAAGGTCCTCAGGAGTCTTCCTCTAATCCAAACAGAGTAACACGCCATGGAAGGATTCCTACGTATTCAAACTGCAAAGAAGAAGGTCATAACAAGACTAGGTGTTCTAATCCAACAGCACCTCCGCCACCAAAACGGCCAAGAGGTCGTCCGAGAAAAGAGGTTTGATTTTCATATCTTTTGTTGAATTGTAGATTGCTTGAATTGTGGATTGATAGAATCTGGATTTGCATTTCCATTTCTAGGGAGAATCATCACAAGGAGGTTTGCAAGAATCACAAGGAGGTTCTCAATCATCACAAGGAGAATTTGGTTTCTCTACCTAATGAAAGTCATTACTGTTTTTTGGCTAAATCTTTTCTTGTATGATGTCTTAGGGGATGTTTTAGGCTTATTTAGCCTCTGTATTTTTGGCATGTTCCAGCTTCTTTTAGACTGAATGCTATCTCGGTTATTGTAGCTTTGACGAAAATGCTATCTATTTTGGTGAACCATCTTTTTGTGCATGGCACCTATAACATGAAAAATGCAAGATTCATAAAGAACCAAATATCCATAACATTGTATTACAAGAACAAAAATCCAATAAGAGTTAACAAGAGAAACATACATATAGAGCCAAATCTAAAGCATAACAATGTCTTACAATAACACAAATCCAACATACATATAAAGAGCCATACAAGAACACAAATCCATTACGTGCATTTGTTACCACCAAGTGCAATCACACTTTGCCAAACTCAAGTGTGTTTCCATCACTTTTGTGCATCACGATGTGGTAAATGATTAGTAAAGCTAAAACACACAAACAAAGAACAAGCACAACCATGTTTTTGATCTTGAACTTGCAGAACTCGGTTTTGCATTGTAAAACCTCTTCTTTCACATTTAGTATCTCAACCATCAATTCATTCACTTCAATCATCCTCTCCTCATCATCACTCTTAGATTCTCTTCTTCCCGACTTCAGGTTCAGGCTCGATCTCTGCTGCAATCACGGTCTCAGCTTCTGAATCTCTTCGAAATTGGAGTTTCTTCCTCCAACCCCTTCTCCACATTGTCTTCACCATCGATTTCGAGCTTCAATTTCGGTTGAATCGCCGGAAAAATCAAGGTTTCGCTCTCACCGGAATTGGTTTTTGGGTTTTCTGATTTGGGAAATTGCGAATGGGTTATGAAATCCCGACGAGGTTCGATTTCGTTTTTAACGGGAGTTAACGTTTTTTTTCTCAAGTTAATGTTTAATTAATTAAGGCCTAATTTCGCAAAATCAAATACGCTTTGAGGAATAAATCGTGCAATTGCAAGTTGGGGAATAAATCGTGCAATTGAAAATAGTTGAGGAATTAATCGAGCGTTTTCCCAATAACCAACAAATACATAATAAATATATTTATGATATGGAGCAAATGAATAACAATAACATACCCTCATATTCTTATGTCTTATTAATAGATATAAACAACAACAAAATGAAATTACAAAATTATAGTTGTAGATAATGGTTCTGTCGTGAAGCAACCTTTACAATATATGGGTAATATAGGTAATGTGTGAGTGATATGAAATAAATGAATAACAATACGAGATATGTTTTAAACGTGGACATAAACATGATTATGATGTTAAAAGAAGATGAACTATCAATTGTTCAACTGTACCACTACAGTTCATGGTACGGTTCGACTACAAAAACACGAAACTCGCAGATGTACAACTAGGACTAATTTTGGTTCTACCTTTGCCATGAGTACAACTATGCACAATTTTTCCGAAAATTGGAACTTTTTAGCTTTTTCCCGCCGGCGGGAAAGGTAGGCGGGAATTTTTTTTCTTTTTTTAATTGCTTTATTATTTATTTATTTCCGCCCCTATGCTTAAGAAGAACGAAAAAGTCGACAAAATTAGTACTTTACCATTCCTAGGTTTCTAGGTTTCATACCACTCTCAATTCAATTTCTCTCTTCAATTTCGCTCTTCAAATTCTCTCTCCGCTTCCTCTCTTCGCTTCCTCTCGATTCCTCTCTTCAATTTCTCTCATCAATTTCTATCTCCGCTTCCTCTCTTCGCTTCCTCTCTTTGATTCCTCTTTTCATTTCCTCTATTCGCTTCCTCTCTTCAATTTTCAGAGATGGGACCTCACAGTTGGGTTGCAACCTCGTCTTCCTCTTCATACTCCCTCGACGAAGGTCTTATTGGAGATGGCGAGTATGGTATGCCCACCAACTGTTACTGCGGTGGCAAGGTCGTTCGGGAAACGTCTTGCACCGAAGAAGACCGTGGGAGAAGATTCTTCACCTGCGAATTCCAAGCGGTTAGTTGAGAATCCTGCGAAATGTTGGTATTTAGGGTTTAGTCTAATGTTGGCACTTTGTTGTTTACGATTGTAGAATCCGGGTTATCATATTCGGAAGTGGTGGGATCATGTGATTGAAGATGAGCTTGAAATCCTTCACTCTGACATTAAGCGGGTATCTGGGGAGGTTGAGAGTCTTCAAACTCACCACCGTGTCGGAATGGAGGAGTTAATAGCAGAGCTGAAGGACGGCGAATTAACTTTCATCATCATGGACTTGCGTAGTGCAGAGAAACGGATTTCGGACGTGCAGGAAGAACACGAAGAGAGTAAAGCGGAGATTAAAAGGCTGGAATTGTTGATTGGTGATGTCAACAAGAAGTACAAAGCTGTGGAGAGCACGTTTGTGATTGCTGCACTTTTTCTTCTTCTTGCTTTGTTTTTAAGTTGGTTTAAGTAACAACTTTCATTTAAAGACCTCTGTTAAATTAATGGTATTCCAATGTTATTCCAGTTCATGGTGTCTGTAATATCGAGTTGAACTTACAAATGTGGCAAACTAACCAATACGTAGTTGAACTACTCGAAACATAGTTGTACCCAAAATACCATAAGTTCTCAACACGATAATAAACATAGTTGTACCATAAGAAACATAGTTGTACCAAAATACCATAAGTTCTCAACACGATTATAAACATAGTTGCACCATAAGAAACATAGTTGTACCAAAATACAATGCTAATAAACACCGGCAACGTAGGTTATTCACCTCTTCTTCCTCTTCCTCTGTTTCCCTCCTTTGCCTGCAACATTTGTCTTTTTCACTCCTTTCTCTGCAGGTCTAAGCGTCCTTCTAGGCCGCACATTCATCTCAACTTCAATTCTTTTCCGTGTTTTTTTGGAGGCTCACAACGAACCTCCGCCTCAGAATCATCCTTCTCCTCATTAGCCTCAGAATCATCATTCTCTTCCTCTATCTCTTCAGCCGCCTCAGACTCATCCTTCTCCTCATCCGCATCGGAATCATCTTTCTCAGTAGCAGGACTAGGACTTAGAGTTGAAGTACACGCTCCTCTTATATCATGAGCTTTCTTTCTTCGTTGCTCGTTGACATAACACTCAACCACGTCAAGCCTCTCATCCAAATCACCAACCATTGCCTTAATCTCCGATGCAATATCATCCATCTTCTTTTCCATCGTCTCGATTGCTTCCTTGATCAATCCCTTCATCGCTTCCATCAGCTCGTGCTGTGATCCACCAATTTCATTAGCCTCTCTCGGTACTTCATTTATTACCTCAGTGATACCTCTACCGGCCAAGTCCATCTCGTACAAAGACTCCCACCATATCTTTTTCTTCTGCACGATTAAATGGTCTCTCCAAAGTTCAACTAGAGGGTCCATAAAGCCTATCCCATCATCACAATGACGGTCTATGATGCGCTCCAGAAGAGCTTCCTCATCTGAGGTTGGTTCCAAGATGCTAATGATATCCTGCGATTATGAAAACATAAAATACATTCAAATATCAGGCTCACTCAATTAATATATACAAGACAGTACAATAAATGATGACAAAAACTCACCCTAGTGCTCCCAATCGCTTCGTTTATGTCATCCAATGGATAACCTTTCATGTAAGTCTCTTTGAACATGTGCTTGCACAACCTTGGACAGTCATTCTCTGCATCAACAGCTATACAAAAGGTTCGCCCAAACACAGGAATACTCTCATACGCAAAAGCCTATGCAGAGAAAGTATTACAATATCACCACCCTAAACCCATAAAATTATTACTTTAATACGATATCTAAGGAAAATAATTACCTCAATAGGAAGAATGAAACCAGAAAAGGTCCATGAATCGTTTTCCTTCACAATGCCTCCCTTGAACTTCTTTGTTATTTTCTTTACTTCATCGAGACAATCATCATAGGTGTAACGGCCCCAAGGAAATTTTTCACACAACTCCAAATCATCCACAACTTTAAGAAAGAAGGGCTCTATGTTTCCTTGAACTTTGGATTTCGCTTTCAAGACATTGGTTAAGAAATAGAGCGCAGCCATCTTCTTCTTGTTAACAGCTCCTTTCATTCCCGATAGTTTCTTCTTCACATCGGCTATCGTAATATTTTTTTCCTCTTGAAACACTTTTCCACAAACTTGAAATCGCCTACAGCCTTATCCTTCAACTCCCCGTAGTTGCTAGCTAGGGTAGTCATGGCAATCCAATCCACTCAACAGCGCATGCTCCTTCATGGAGTACCTAATAGGTACTCCATTAACCACAAACCATAGCTCTCTCTCATTATCAGTACAAGCTAGGTGCAAAAGAAGCATCCAGACTCCTTGTGATTTACGGTTATTCTCCACAGGCATATGGAAGATATGCTTAAACTGAGGATGACTCGAGAACCATTCCAACGCCTTCGGAATTTTCTTGATGTCTTGCACCGTTTGTTTCACGTAACCCCTCGTTGATATCTTGCAAGTTTTTCTATATTGCTCTGGACGAAAGTAAAACTTCTCTGGTTGCAGTGGTATATATTCATCATCAACCTGCAGCCAAGTCAAACAATGTGGTATTTAAAGTTAACATGTAGTTGAACCTAGTCGAACCTAGTTGAACTTAATTCAAACCATTAGCTACAATGTGGTATTTAAAGTTAACATGTAGTGTACATTACCAGGTAAGGTGCAGAACAATGGACATGTGCTTCTGAAGGCATAGCTTGAGAAGCTTCTTCCTGCGGGGTTTGTTCTGTTTGAGGAGCTTGAGAAGCTTCTTCCTGCGGGGTTTGTTCTGTTTGAGGAGCTTCTTCCTGCGGAGGTTCCTCACCATCATCCTCATCATCATCATCATCATCCTCATCATCCTGCAGGTTCAAACAAATAAATTTAATTAACCAATTCAACCTTATCTGAATCTTAATATACGTAGTTGTACCCAACATATCCAGTTGAACTTAGCAATAACTGTTCAATGTAACATATTTGAACGTAGTTGAACCTTCTCGAATATATTATTACCTAATATACTACCTACTCAAATTTATCCATGCTCAATCTTCATTCTCCTCTCCATTATCAATCTCAAAGTTTATGTAATAAATAAGCAAGATACAATACCTTATTCTCCACTTCGTCACCAGACAAGTCCTCACCCGACGCCTCTTCCTCGTCCTCTTCCTCTTTTTCTTCTTCTTCCTCTTCCTCTTTATCTGATTCATCATCTTTTTCTGTTTCTTCTTCCTCTTCCTCTTTTTCTGATTCATCCTCTATTTCTTCTTCCTCTGAGTTCATCTTCTCCTCAGATTGCAATTCTTTTGGTTCGGGATTTGCTTCTTCGTTTGAAGGACTCGGAAGAACTTCGGTTTCCACCGCTTCTGTAGCTTCTGTCGCCTCCATCGTTTCAATCGCTTCCGTCGCTTATGTCGTTTCTCTCGATTCTGTCGATTCTCTTGCCTCCGCCATCGTTTCTCTCGCTTCTGCCGCTTCTGTTGGCTCCGACTGTTTGGTCGGAGCAGCGGGTTCTATTTGCTCCGATAATTTCGATGTTTCTTTGCTGTTTCTCAACTTCACCATTGCTCGATTCGAAACTCCACCGGCGGCCAATTTCAGTTTCTCTCCAATCTCGCTTTCTTCTTTCTTCGCTCCTTTCTTCCACTGGTTTCGAAACTCACTCCTTTCTGATTTCAAATTTTCACTGAAGGAATATAAAACGACCATACGGTGAATTTAGGGATTTTTTCACTTATTATCCACTGCGGTCGGGTCGGGTTTGCGGTTGTCGGATAATACCCTGGTTGGATTCGTAAATATTTCAAGATTCGTTTGGTTTAAATGTCTTTTACTTGTTTTTCGATTTAAAAATAATTGAAAAAAAAATTAATTTTCAAGATGTGGCAAATTGGCCACCGGTTCGCCAATTTGTGGCAAATTGGCCTTTCTTTCATCTAACTAGGGCAACATGGACTTAAATCGAACCGGCAACACAAACCTGTTAATAGCATAGATAACCAACATAACCGGACGCTGTTCTTCACTCCCAAGTTCAAAAGAGATATCTTCATATCAGTAAACATTCCCAAAAAAGAAGGAGCTCCTAACTTCTCCAGCCGTGATCTTCTGAGATATCCCATAAACAGCCCGTGCAGAAGCATAAAATCTATGTCAAAATCAAAGATTATGATTGCAATAAATTTCGACAACAAAAATTAAGAAATGTTTCCAAGCAAAACGGATTTTATTCCATACGAATATGCGATATACTTCAATTCCAAGATCTCCAAATCCCTAATCACTTCTACAACTACCTAATGTAGATAGTAGAAACTCTATAAATTAATATTCGATAAATTAATAAATTCGATAATATAATAAATTTCTCCGATCTCAAGTTGAGCCAATGTAAAATATAACACAAATGGATAAGATAATAAAATAATAACTTTTTAAAAAAACCTATATAAATATATAATCCCATTAATATAATAAATTACTAACTTCCATAAAAAATATTATAGAAAGATATAACATATGATAATATACTAAAATTTAAGTATCTATTGTTTGTTTTTATTTAAATTTAAATATTTTTAGAACTTCTTTCTAGTTTTTTAGAATAAAAATTTAGAAAACATATAAATTCTTTACAACATATTATTTTCTAATTATTTTCATAATAACAAAATATTTTAGTCAAAACTGATAAATTAATAACTCTATAAATTAATAAAATATTAAAGTCCCAACAATTTACTGGTTGAGAAATTCAAGATTTGTTGCAAAGTTTATGTAATAGATTCGGACAGGGGTTGGTACTATTTTGGATGTGGAAAGTGTTGTAACATCCGTAAACCGGGGAATCAAGTTTTGGACTGGGTGTCGAGCGACACCAAGGGCTGGTGTCGGTGGACACTGGTTTGCAAAATCGATTCCCGGTTCGATTTGAGTGGCAGTTTAGTCCGATTTGGGTCTGGAAACCCTTATTTCGAGTTTTAAAAAGGTGCAGCCACCTTCTTGACACGTTTTTCGAGGCAGAAACGAGAGAAGAAGAGATAGAGGAGACTTCAAGGTGAAAAACCAGATTTCTGGGTTCCAGAAGGAGGATTGTTCTTCAGCATCTCTTGTTTTCCCCTTTCTAAGCTTTGTCAAAGTGAGTGCTTGACTGTAGGCTCGGAATTTCAAGATCTATGTTACTAGATTGATTGATAGATGAGTTTATGATGTTTTTCGTGATGTTTATGTGGTGATTGTGGAGTTTAATTGTGCTTGGTGATGTTTGTGGTGTTTGCGCACTGGTCAATCGCGTTCGGAATCACCCTGTGAATCGGGTATCGAGCGATACCAATCTGGTGTCGATCGACACCAGGGTTGTGGGTGTCGAGCGACACCAAGCTGGTGTCGGTCTACACCGAGAACTGGTTTGGTCTGGTGATTCGGTTTAATTGGGTTAATTCAATTTTAGTCGCAATTAAATGGTTATTTCGGTTTAACGAATTTAATTGATTTAAATGGTTAATTGGTTTGGTTTAATTAATTATTTATCGTTTAATAATTAATTAAAATTATTATTTAATTTTGAGAATTATTTAATAATTATTTAAGGTAATTGAGAGAATTGTTTTAATTACTGGAAATGATTGTCTGGAAACTGAATAATTGACCTGTATACGGTATGTTCGTCTCACTAAGTATTTATAAAATACTTACGCATCTCTTTCGCAATGTGATGAAGGTAAAAGAAATGTGTGATCGCGTAATCAAGGCCAAAAAAGAGGATGATAGGGTCTATTGTTTTATTTGAATTGTTTAAGTTCCTAGTTGTGAACCTGGTGTTTTAGGTTGCTAGTATTTATTTAATTATTTGAATTAATTTGTTGAATTGATTCATTATTTATTGAGTTATTTATTTAAAGACTTCCGCTGAGTATTGTTATGTTATTTAATTAAAAAAAAAAAAAAAAACTTGGTTGTTTCATTTTGGTATCAGAGCCTATACGGTTTTAGGACTGTTAGAAATTGATAGTTTAGTATCATCATCTTCGGGCTTCAAGAGATTCCGCAGTGAGTAGTGTGTGTTTTGTTGTGTTTTCTTTTCTTGTAGTGCTCAACTACTGATCCTTGCAGTGAGATGGACAGAGTTGCTAGAGGTCGTGGTAGAGGCCGCGGTAGAAGCCGTGTGGCGAATGCGTTCTGTTTCTTTGGCGGGTGAGGCCAGTGTGGGTACCGGTGGAGGCGCGGGAGTTGTGGTGGGCCCAGTTGCGGGTGCTGCTCCGGCTCAGGGTCGAGATGATCTAGTTGTGGGGTTGCTGACACAGTTGCTGGCACGTTTTCCGCCAGTGGTTCTGCAGCAGGCTCTGGGTGTTCCTCCGGTGGCCAAGGTGCAGCATGGCGCTGCAGTGGCAGCCAAGGGCTGCGGTTGTGGGTGTTCCGCCTTATCTTGAGATAATGGGGCAGATGAAGCCTATTGCGACGCCTTTGTTTGAGGGCGGTGTTGGTCGAGAGGAGGCCGGCGAGTGGAGATCAAGACTGGAGCAGATTTCCCGGTCTATCAGATGTCCAGCGGAGTACCAGGTGGAATTAGCTATCCACTATCTGAGTGGTGACGCACATTTGTGGTGGTGGGCCATTGAGGGGAGGAGAGCTGTTTGGACTTGGGGCGAGTTCGTGGCGGAGTTCGACGCCAAGTACTTCCCTTAGGAGGCTCGGGATCGACTTCAGTTGCGGTTCATGGCGTTGTCTCAGGGAGATCGTTCGGTGCGCGAGTACGACGCAGAGTTTAGAAAGCTAGTGGTGCATACCGGTCTTGGTATGGGTGATGAGCGTACGCTTTTGCAGAGGTTTCTCCAAGGGCTTCGTCTGAGTATCCGGACACATTGTCGGGGTGGTGTGTACGTTACCAGGGCGGACCTAGTGGAGTTGGCGTCATCCATCGAGGAGGATCAGCGTCAGCAGGTTGGTCCGGCAGCTGTACCCGCTGCAGTTGCTCCTGCTATCCATCCTCGGAGTCAGCAGCAGCCGCCGCAGTAGCGCAGGGCTAGAAGAGGAGATGGAAGGAGACTTCTGGAGTTAGCCATTTTCCTCGTGGTGCGTGTTACGGGTGCGGGAGCACGGAGCACCGGGTGTCGAGTTGTCCCAGGGGATTAGCACGGGAGACGAGAGTGTGCTTTCATTGCAGAGAGCCGGGGCATATCAGGCCGATGTGTCCCAAGTTGCAAGGGATGAATGGTTGCAGCGGTTCAGACGCTAGGGGCTCGGCCGTTGGCTCAGGTTGCAGCGGGGCAGCCAGTGGGTCAGCTTGGGCCGGCGCCGCGAGTCTATTCTTCAACAGAGGTCGGTCAATCTAGTCAGGCTGGGCATATCATAGGTACAATTATTGACTCAGACTTTGTAATCCCTTAAATGCTTAATTTGTGGTTGTTGTTTGTTTTCGATATTTTTCCTCTGATAGGATTAGCAGGGTCTTTGATATATCCATATTTTACATGATTTTACCTTGGTTTTCTTTATATTTTCTCACTTAATAATAATGATTTTGCATCCAAGAGATAGTTTTCTTGTATATTGTGGTTTTGGGAAGTAAACAGGTCAAAATGGCAAAAAGAAGGCAAAAGAGCTTCAAACAATGATCCATGCAAGCTCCCAAGTCAAGAGCTTCAACCAAACTCAAGTTAGCCGGTTTCCGCGTTCGGACAGAATCAAAGCATCCTAAAGATGACCGCGGCAAAGGGTCTTTCCGACGTCCAAATCATGAGATCTTTATATGGAAAGATAGATAAATGAGTCATGCGTCTCGGCGAAGTGAAATTGGGCTATTTGGAGCCGAAATGCGGCCTCGAATCTTTTTCTCCCAAGACATGTCTGTCTGGCGAGTAAGTGAAGCCCATGGAGCTTGGATGAGCAAAATGGACTGGGATCACTGCGGGCCAAGCCTGGACTTCATCAAGACTCAAGCCCACGCCATACCACGCGATCAGAAGGCAGCATCCGCGCCTCACTCAAGACTTGGTGAGCAAGTTCACGCGAGGAGAAGAAATGGAAAGTTTCCTCTTCTCCTTTGCGCATTAACTCAGCCGACCTAGCCTCCCCTCACCTATATATACTTGCTTTTAGCCTCTTGTATCGACATCACATTATCATAGAACACAACTCTTTTCTTCTTTCAGTCAATAAACCGGAGCCACTTAGGTGGTCTCCTTTCTGTTTCTTTTCCTTTGCATCTTGTACATACTCGCATGTTTTAGCTTAAGTCTAGGGTTTTAGAGGTTTCTCTCTAGGGGAGAGCGGCGGCTTGATCTCTATCATTCCGCCTCCTTTCCCTAGAACTATGAGATCCTCTCTACTCCCTTAGACTCGTTATTGAATCATGGATCTTTCAAAGAAGACATGACATGATAAGCCATCAAGAATCGGTTGTTAAAGAAAGGGAAACCTTATGGTTCACCATCTTTATTCATACCTAAAGCTTGTTGCTAGAGTAGCTAACTAGCGACTTGATCCAAGGTTGATATACTCTCTAAAAGCTTGTTATATCTCCAGTCCTAATATTTGATGGGCAATTCGTCTTAGGCTATGAAAGTAGACCTAAGGAGTTTTGTGAACAATCACTACCCGATTGTATTGCATGTTTCACTCTTCAATGACCATGTGAAAGCTGAGTCCATTGGTTTAAGAAACATAGGTGGTCGGAGCCACGAAAGTGGGATGACCACATCTTAGTGTTTTGAGTTCATAGAAATCGGATTTAACAAACTTTTCAATTGATTTGGCTTATGTCTTTTGCGGATTGTCCTTTGCTCAATAATAGTGTTTGTATAGTTTTCATTTGTTATTTACCCTTTCTTATAAAACAAAAACACAAAACCCCTTGCATATTATTGATTTAGCTTAACCAAATCTTTACAAATGTGTAGTGTGCAATTCGCATTCTCCTGTGGATCGACCCCTAAGTACTACAACAACATGTTGTGCACTTGCAACCATGTTTAGCTTAGGGTTTTTATTACTTGCTTACATACCACACCCACGCGGTGCTATCAAGTTTTTGGCGCCGTTGCCGGGGAATGCATTGCACTTACACGTTTATGAGATTAAAAATTAAGAGTAGATCTTTTGTTTCATGTTTACTAACCTTCTAACTTTTGTTTTCTTGTGTTTCTTAGGTACTTTAAGGATGAGCCACTACTCGAGCATGAGTAACCACTTAGAAGGAAGAAAACCGCTTCCCCATGAAGTCCAAAGGCGGCCACATGATTCAAATCCGGCCGGAGACTTCATCCCAATGCCAATCCCACCAAATTTCCGCCATCCGCTCTTTGCCGAGACTAGCCGAGAAGAACATCATCACTATCATCAAAACCGATCACCGGTTTATCAAGGCCGACCTCACCAACCACCTCATCATCATCACCGTCCACGCCCCAACCTTCCCACATACCAAGAGCATGCGCTTAATAGGCGGAGAGATGACAATCTCAAAGCCATGATAGAAGACTTCATGGAAATCCAAAGAAAGTCTAGCCAAAGTCTTGAGACAAGGTTAGAGTTTCTAAAGCATGACCTTGATAGGAAGTTCGGAAACCTCTCTGACCAAGTGGAGAGAGTCGAATCAAGGTGCACTGAAGTGGAAGGGGAGCTAAGGGAACAAGCCGCAACCGTTGGAGGCAACACCAAGGCAATCCGAGACTTAAACCTGTCGATCGACACCGGTTATTGAGAAATCAAACGGTTTGATTTAAGTCGGCTGGTTTTGTCCGGTTAAGGGTTTGGAAGCCCTAAGTCGCGATTTAAAACCCTGTGGCCGCGTGAGAAGTCACTTTTTCGAGAAAGAAAAGTTCCAGAGGTGTTTTTGAGTGAAGGAGGTGATTTCCAGAGAGTTTTGTGGAGTTTATGAGCTAGATCGGTTGCTGTTCATTGATGGGGGCTGGGTTTAGCTTCAAGTTTTAATATTTATAACCCAACCAAAATGAGCTGCAAGTGCACAGCTGTGTTGTAGTCGGGGTCGAACACAAGGAGGGTGTGATCTCGCTTCAAACTTGTGGTGATTGATGAGTAGCTAGAACAGAAAATATGTTGTTGTGGTGAACCTAAAATGAAAGGAAAACAAAGACAAGTAAGTAAAAGAGGTTGCTAACAATTAAGAGAAAGAGTTAGGCAAAGGATAATCTTTGAAAACATGTAATGAAGTGATGATTGCATTGGTATTTCATTATGAACTATCTTGAACACAAAACACTAAGGTATGGTCTTTCCACTTTCGTGGCTCCAACCACTATGATTAATCAGCCTAATAGACTCAACTTTTGATGGTTATTACAAGCTGTAATCATGCATTAACGGTTCAAGTAATGATAGAGTTCACTAGACTCCTTAGGTCAGCTTTCGTTGCCTAAGACGCCTAGCTCACCAAATATTAGATCAAGCAATACAACAAGCTTTTGGAGAGTGTATCAACCCTAGATCAGATTGCTAGATGTACGGTAAAGCAATCATGCATTAAGTTCAAATAAAGGTGAAGATTAGTTCATGAATAAAAGTCCCAATTGCAACCGCCAATCACATCACACAAGTTTCATTGATTTACCTCGCCTAACAAATGAATCTACTCGGACATGGTGCAATCAAACAAGCAAGCAATGATTGAAAGCATAATCACAAGTATAAGTAAGAGATAAGGGATATAAGAAGCTTCTCTGTTGAAGAACAAGTCGAAATCTCCCTTGATAACTCTTGAATCCAATACAAAACTTAGAAGAGAAAAGGAAAAGAAACAAAAATGTCAAGAACAAGATTTTGTGCAAGTGCAAGACTTGAGCGGCGCCTCCTTCTCCTCTCCCTTGATGGCGAGCTCCTAGGGCTTCTCTCTCTCTCTGACGGCCACTCTCCTCTTGCACGAGACACACCTTTTTCGTGAGGCTAAAAACTTGTATTTATAGGCTGGAGTCGCCTAGGGTAATGAGGTGCCGGAAAAGGAAACTTTCCGATGAGTTGGACATGACGTTTTGCGACGTGAATGGGCCGGGATTGCGCCAAGGAAGCCTCCAAATAATAGCTAAGCCTCTTCTCAAGCGAGCCAAGGCCTATACCGCAGTGTTCTGGGCCATTAGACACGCGAGATCCTCCATGGGCTTCATCTTGTCTCTAACCGGACATGTCTCGGTAGAAAATGAGTTTCTCCCTGATGGTTGATCCAAATCGCTTGAATCCACTTCTCCGAGATGCATGACTCAAATATCTATCCATAAAGACCAAGATCATGATTTGTTGACGTCGGAAAGACCTCCGGCCGTGGCCATCTTTCGGATGCTCCGGTTCTGTCCAAATGCGAGAATCGGACAAATGGAGTTTTGTTGAGGCTATTGACTTGGAAACTTGCATGGATCATGGTTTGAGGCTATTTTTCTCCATTTTGAATCATTTTTGATGTTTTAACCTGTTAAAACTCCAAAACCAACAAATACAAGAAAACTACCTCCAAAGGCATAAAACCTTATTGAAAACACTTGAAAACATAGATATATACTAAGTAAAATCATGCAAAATATGGATATATCAACTCCCCCAGACTTATCTTTTGCTTGTCCCCAAGCAAACCAAGCATGGAAAAGAGGTTTGAAAACATGAGAACTCTTAAATCTTTTTGGAAATCCATGTTGACATTTATCTTAGTGATCCACATAAAACAGCAATGGCATTTAGAATTAAGAACAAGAAAGTACATACCATGAGTTTTGCAATCATCCCAAAGCAATCCACTTCTCTTTAGGCCATCCAAATTCGCCACCTTTGACTCCTTTAGTTTCTAAAGGTGTGGTCTCAACTAGGGAATATCGATCAAAAGGGTTATAGACTCTTACCCATCCTCTTTTTATAAAACACATGTCTTGGCTCTTGTTTCACCTCTCTCTCTTCTCACTTCTTAAGTCGATTCATCCTTTTTTTAGGGTAGCAAGGTAATTTTTTATTCGACTTCTTCTCCTATTTGTGGAGGTTTTTGATGGATCTTCCATAGACGCGAGTATTGATGGTTGTAGCCACCTAATCCCCGGTTACTTGGATCAAAAGGTCTTCCATAGACGCGAGTATTGATGGTGGTTGCCACCTAATCCCCGGTTACTTGGACCTTGGTGCTTTTTCTTAATTTTGAAGGGGAGAGAGAGGGGAAACCGAACTCACATAGACTTTCACTATTTGGTGAGGATGAGGAGTCATGCCCTTTGTAAAGCCAAGCCCCTAGCCGAGAAGGTTAAGTTCATTAAGGTGTGGAATCAAAGATGGATCCTTCTTAAGCCCTTAGAGATGTGGATGTTTCTGGTAGATCGATCCACTCATGATGCACCTGAGGTGAAGTATACTGCCAAATACTGATCAATGGTCACTTAAACATAGGCACAACAATGGTTAGGTCCAAGATAAAGTCATAATTCTCGACAAAAGTTTTGACTCAATAAAAACGACTCGATGAAAAGAAAAATGATGCAAGTTGAAATGTCAAAATGAACAAACTTATTAGTATAATCCCCCCAGACTTAACTTGCACCGTCCCGGTGTAAGAAAAATCAGATTAAGAGAGGCAAAATGTGAAATAAAATGGAAAAGGGAAAGGTTAGGATGATGGTACCCAGTGTTGACCAGTGGTGATGAAGATCAGGGGCAGATAACTGATTGGGGCTCCTCTGTAGGCATGATTGGTTGGTGAATTTTGAATTTACAGGCCTGATTCTCCTCGGTTTGCATTTTGGGCGAGTATGGCTCATTTGGTCGACCCGAAATGAGTGCTATGAACCACAGAACAAACCGTTAAGAATTTCATGTACCATATTGAAATTTTACCGTCCAAGTTGATGTTTTAGAGCTCCTGGTGAAGTATGAGGTCAAACGAACGAGCGGTTTGGGAGATTCTTCATTTGGTGGTCCATTCGGTCGACCGGATGATAGTGCAATAGACCACAGCTCGAATGATGAAGCATTCTCTGACCTATCTTGAAATTACATTGACCAACCTCATATTTAATGGACACCGGTGAAGTTTGAGGCCAAACGAACGAGCGGATTGAGAGTTCCTTCACAAAGTGGTCAATTCGGCTTCGGGAAGAGTTTCTTGACTTCTTTGTGATTGGCTCGTTCGTTCCTTGATTTTCTTCTGGAATAATGATGTTTAAGCTCCAAGGATTCATCTCCAGCTGGTGGTGTCTCCATGCCGTGATTTTGGTTTTGCCGGCCACTATCGACCGGATGAGGCAACTTTGCATATCTCTTGATCCGTAAACATTTCTCCGTCCTATCTTTTGGATTTGCCGACCAACATGGTGCTGTGTAGCCGCCTGTGAAGTTTGGTGGACATTGGTCACGTGGTTTGGGAGATGGTTGATGTTTGTCCTCCTTCGCACCCGTTTGGCTGAGAGATGTGACCGGATGAGATATCTCTGAATCTACACGGTCGAATTGTGATTTGTTTCGACTGAAGTGATTCTTTGAGCCTCCTTTATTGATGCGATCATGGATGAGGTTAGCCCGGACATGGACCAAGGAGAGTCGGAAAGGCTTGTAGCTGCGGAGCAGCTTGAACCGGAGGAAGCTTTCGCCATACCGACTGGCCCGGTCACTCGTTCCCAAACTAAGGCTCTTAATCTTTTGGTTGAGAATGTCCTTAGCCGTTTGAGTCGGCAAGATGTTAAGCCCACCACGATGGTATGCTTAACGGTCCAATAACTTGGGTAAAGGGGCAAGTATGTCTTGTGTGCTCTTTTTCCCTTGTCAAGTTTTTGTCCCAATGGGTTTTGCTTGACAAGGTTTTTAACGAGGCCAAGCCATACTTCAAATCACTCCTTTGCTCATTGTTATTCGGTCCGGCCCATGTGTTTGAATTCTAAACCGCGCTGAAGAATGTCAAGGGTCGTGCATGTTGAGTCTTGTTCATTTATTTTGTCTTATGTTTTCGAGATTGGGAGGAGCGTGTTCCGTCCCACTCTCTTTATCTATCGCTACAACTCTTCTTGTCATTTATATCAAACATTTATCAAACAAACAACTCTTTTTATGCTTGATCACTTTGCTACTCACTTGTTGTGCGTAATATCAACTAAGTCGGTAGTATATCTTCTTCACTTGTTGTGCGTAATATCAACACGTCTAGGAGATTCCTCTTCACCGGTTGTGCGTAATATCAATCTGTCGAGAGGTGGTGTTAAGGATTCATTCCGCGGGATCCTTGGTATAAACCATTCGTTCCACTTTTCACTCAATCCTCGGTTCCGTGTGTTCCGATCCATTCCATCGATTAGTTTCAAGGGCGATCCAATCCGGGATTACATCAGGTGGTATCAGAGCACCTTGAATCTATTCATTTTATTTTCTGTGATTATTTTCGTTCTTGGCTGTTCATCTTCCCGAACTGAAAATATCATCGATTTAAACCGTACCATCGTTTATCGTTGTGCTATCAATTGTTTCCTTGTCTCCATTACCATCTCGTTCACTTTTGATGCACGTTTGTTCATCCGAGTCTCATTCCGATCATTTTAGAAAGGCTGTTCATCTTCTAGTCATACGTATCATTAAGCCTTGCATTAGAATTTTGTTGCATAGTTTATCTAATCATTATTGTGTCATCCGTTCGATCGTTTGCATTCCGATCTATCATTTGAATTTTCTCATAAATTTTAGAATAATTATCAATCATCATTTGGTTCAGTTTTGCATTGATCCGTCATCTCTAAGTGTTTGCATAATTCTTAAAAAAAATTATTTGCTTAATTTTTCAGAATTATTGTTGCAAATTCGCTTTGAGCTTTTTATTGCCGTGGAGCTTTTCTTGCTTTTCAGGTACCATGGCGACAAGAAAAGACAAAGACGAGACGTCAAGCCACAAATCACCATCAAGCCTCAATGAGGTCATGCTCGACCAACTCAAAAAGATGATGCTAGAAGAGTTTGATCGAAGGGAGCAGATTCGGGAAGGCAAACAAAAGACAACAAAGGATCCGATCCATATCTCGGAAGGAGAAAGACATGATCCTACGATGTCTAAAAGGCCAGCCGACGAGCAAGCTAACATCTATTACGGAAGTGGCCACTCATCCCATGCCAGCCGGCGCTGGACTAGGACACCTCGGGAAGAGCCCGACCGAATGGTGGAAAATCTTGGCGGTTACAAATTAAGGATTCCACCGTTCCATGGCCGAAACAGTCCGGATGAGTACATGGATTGGGAGAAGAAATGCGAGTTCAACTTTAACTTGCACAACATCCTCAACATCAACCGGGTCAAGCTCGCCGTGTCCGAATTCAATGATTATGCGTTGAGATGGTGGGAACAAATAGTCACGGCACGAGAGATCGGAGGGGCGTATGAGATCACTACGTGGGAAGAAATGAAGAGAGTCATGAGACAGCGGTTCGTCCCTAGCCACTATCAGCTTGAGCTACACTCTAAGCTCAGGAGACTCATTCAGGGTACCAAAACCGTTGAGGAATACTTTAAGGAAATGGAAGTTATGTTGCTTCGGGCTAATGTGGTTGAAGATAGAGAATCGACTATGTCTCGTTTTCTTGGAGGTTTGAACCGTGAGATACAAGACATCGTCGAGATGCAGAATTGTGTGGGATTGGAGGCAATGCTACACAAGGCGGTTTTAGCCGAGCAACAACTGAAAAGAAGGACATCCACTCGGTCCAACCTTGATCAGCGCCGACCGCCCTTCACTCGGGAATCTAAACCTTTCACAGCCAAATCGGATGCTAAGCCTTTGGATTCTAATCACGACAAGAACCGGTCAGAACGAGCTCCACCCACCCGGACCCGTGAGCTCAGATGTTTCCGATGTCAAGGATATGGTCATTACGCCACCGACTGCCGTAACAAGAAAGTAATGATCCTAAGAGATAATGGTGAGATTGAATCCGAAGAAGAAGAGCCCGAACCGGATGAGTATGAGGCTAACCCAGTCGCGGGAAGACTTCTGGTGGCTCGACGTATATTGAGCACTCAAGTCAGAATCGAGAAAGATGAGCAACGTGAGAATCTATTCCATTCTCGCTGCCTTGTTCAAGACAAGGTTTGTAGTTTGATTATTGACGGAGGAAGTTGTACCAACGTTGCGAGTGAAACTATGGTTGAAAAGTTGGGTCTGCCGACTACAAAGCATCCCAAACCCTACCAGTTACAATGGCTGAACGAAACAGGAGAAATGGCCGTGAGGAATCAAGTGATTGTTCCCCTATCCATCGGCAACTACAAGGATGAAGTCCTTTGCGACATTCTGCCCATGGACGCCGGTCATATAATTCTGGGAAGGCCTTGGCAGTCAGACAGACGTGTTATACACGACGGTTTCACCAACCGGTACACGTTACTTCATGAAGGTCGGAAAACCACTTTGATTCCTTTGAGTCCACAAGAGGTTTATGAGGATCAACTTCAGCTCGCCGTTAAAGAAACTAAACCGGTCAAGCCAAAGAATTTCTTAGCCAAACACAAACAGGTTAAAAGTTCCATGAACTCTAGTAAATCATTTTTGTTGTTTATTTTTAAAGATAAACTGATGGCTTTGACTAATACTACACCGGAGTTTCCGAGTGAATTATCTAAACTCTTGCAGGATTTTGGCGATGTTTTTCCAGAAGAAGGACCACCGGGTTTACCTCCCGTACGAGGCATTGAACATCAGATTGACTTTGTCCCTGGATCCACCTTGCCAAACAGACCGGCTTACCGAACTAACCCGGTCGAGACCAAGGAGCTTCAATGACAAGTGGATGAACTTATGGACAAAGGCCACATCCGAGAGAGTATAAGCCCATGTGCCGTTCCCGTTCTTCTTGTACCTAAGAAGGATGGAAGCTGGCGGATGTGTGTCGATTGTCGAGCCATAAACAATATCACTGTAAAGTATCGACATCCTATCCCTCGTCTCGATGATATGTTAGATGAATTGCATGGATCTTGCATTTTCTCTAAAATTGATCTTAAAAGTGGTTATCATCAAATCCGAATGAAGGAAGGAGATGAGTGGAAAACAGCATTTAAAACTAAGCATGGTCTTTATGAATGGCTTGTTATGCCATTTGGTCTAACGAATGCACCAAGTACTTTCATGCGTTTGATGAATCATGTTCTTAGGTCTTTCATTGGTCATTTTGTGGTAGTTTACTTTGATGACATTCTCATATATAGCAAGAACATGACTGATCATCTAAAGCATCTTGCGTCTGTTCTTCATGTCCTTAGGGAAGAGAGGCTGTTCGCCAACTTGAAGAAATGCACTTTTTGTACGAATAACATTGTGTTTTTAGGTTTTGTGGTAAGTGCAGATGGCGTACAGGTTGATGAAGAAAAGGTAGCTGCTATCCGAGACTGGCCAATTCCCAAAACCATTGGTAAGGTCCGAAGTTTCCATGGTTTGGCCGGGTTCTATTGGCGGTTCGTAAAAGATTTTAGTACCATAGCCGCGCCAATGACCGAGATAATCAAGAAAGACTTGGGTTTCAAATGGGAAAAGGCACAGGAGGAGGCAATTCAAACTCTCAAGGATCGATTAACTAATGCCCCTGTTCTTATGTTGCCTGATTTTCTTAAAACATTTGAAATTGAGTGTGATGCATCAGGGATCGGAATTGGAGCTGTTCTTATGCAGGATAAGAAGCCGATCGCCTATTTTAGTGAAAAGCTTGGCGGAGCCACTCTCAACTACCCAACGTATGACAAGGAACTCTATGCCTTAGTCCGAGCTTTACAAACGTGGCAGCATTATCTTTGGCCGAAGGAATTTGTCATCCATACCGACCACGAATCACTCAAACACTTCAAAGGCCAGCAAAAGCTCAACAAAAGACATGCTCAGTGGGCTGAGTTCATTGAAACATTCCCATATGTCATAAAACACAAGAAAGGTAAAGACAATGTTGTTGCCGACGCATTGTCAAGACGGTACACTCTTATCTCAACCCTTGATGCCAAACTCTTAGGTTTTGAACAAATTAAGGAACTATATGCTTCTGATGTTGATTTTGCTGATATTTATCAAGCGTGTTCTAAATTTGCTCATGGCCGGTATGTGCGGCAGGAGGGGTTCCTCTTTTATGAAAACCGTCTTTGTGTGCCTAATTGTTCTTTGAGAGATTTATTTGTTAGGGAAGCCCATGGAGGAGGATTAATGGGACATTTTGGAGTTACCAAGACCATCCAAATCATGCGTGACCACTTCCATTGGCCACACATGCTCCGGGACGTAGAACGAATATGTGCTAGATGCACGACATGTAAGTTGGCTAAATCAAAGGTCCAGCCACACGGTTTGTATACTCCTCTCCCTATCCCATCTCAGCCTTGGACTGA
>JAIUCV010000068.1:3242500-3245000 GCA_026724425.1 Erythrophleum ivorense
CTCTCTAGCCCTGGTAGTAGGAGTAATGTCGGGCTTACTTTTGTCTTGACTGGTTGAAAAACCCTTCAGCTCGGTTCTCTGTGGTGTCAACGGTTTACTGTCTCTGTTGTAAACGGGTCGGCGAGAATCAGCACTATACCGAGATGTAGACTTCCTCTTAAGTTGCTGTTCGGCCAGAATGGATTTATGCAACATTTCTTCAAGATCATCACAGTTTTGCATCTCCACGATGTCGTGGATTTCGTGGTTCAGTCCACCAAGAAACCGTGACATGGTTGCCTCCTTACTTTCCTCGATATTAGCCCGAAGCTTCATAACCTCCATGTCTTGGTAATACTCGTCAACAGACTTAGATCCTTGAGTGAGCCTCCGAAGCTTAGAGTGAAGCTCAAGCTGATAATGACCGGGAACAAACCTCTGCCTCATGACCCTTTTCATCTCTTCCCACGTAGTAATCTCATAGGCTCCACCATAAGCCCGTGCAGTAGCTATCTGTTCCCACCATCGCAAGGCGTAATCATTGAACTCAGAAACTGCCAACTTAACACGGTTGTGGTTGTCAATGTTGTGCAAGTTGAAGTTGAACTCACACTTCTTCTCCCAATCCATGTATTCGTCGGGATTGTTTCGACCATGGAATGGGGGAATCTTCAGTTTGTAACCTCCCAAATTCTCAACCATGCGATCTGGTTCCTCTCTTGTTCGGCGGGTAACGTCGGCGGCTGCTGTGCGAGGAATGACCGGCACTACTATAATACTCTTTGGCCCGAATATCAACCGGTGGTCTATTGGTTGTAGTCTGCTCCTTAGGTTGTTCCTCATCCGAGACATGGATGGGACCAACGTCGGCCTTTTGTTTACCCAGTCGAATGTCTAACCGCTTTTCCCACTTCTCGTATGCCGTTTCCATCAGTTTCTGAAGATGTTCGATCACGGCTGGACTGAGGGATGATTGTGACTCACGGCTTGATTCTTCTTCTTTGTCGGACACCATAGTACCTGAAAAATAAGTTCAAAGCCACAGCAGTCAATAGTTCAAGAGGAACATGCAAGAAAACAACTCTGAAAAATATGCAAATAAATTTCGAAAATTATGCAAATAATTTTAAAATACTTCAAACTGATGCACAAAGCTAAATCAACACTCAAATGACAAAAATAAATTATGACAATATTATTAGAAATATGCAAATAATTATTCGATGAACACAAAATGATATGCGAAAATTCTAGATGATAATTCACACCGAAATGATTTCTAAAATGATGCAACAAAATTCGATGAACCAAATGATGCAAGAGATGACTGATAATGATGACAAAATGATTGAGAACACACGAAAAATATGAAACAAAAATTATAGTAACCCGATCTATGATGAACGATCAAAAGAAGATGAACGGACAAATCATAAAATCGCATAAAATCAAAGAGAGATCGGATTCCTTAGCTTTCAAAGTGGCTCTGATACCACTTAACGTGATCCTGGTCAGGATCCGGCACTTTGAAGCTATTGTGGAAGGAATCGATCGGATGGAAATGAAGAGGCGATGGATTCGATTCGGTGAGTGGGATGGATCAGCGGAAGAGTGAGCGAACGGTCGGTGAGGGGGAATGAATGGATCGAGTGGTTTATACCAAGGATTCCGCGGAACGAATCCTCAACACCACCTCTCAACGGGTTGATATTACGCACAACCAGTGAAGAGGACTCTTCCCGATTTGTTGATATTACGCACAACAAATGAAGAAGGAATTCTTGGATATTACACACCAAGAGAATGAGTTCTCAGATATTACACACCAAGAGAGAATGCAAAAGCATCAAAGAAAGGTTTTGTTGAATAAAAGTTTGATAAAAAAATCCAAGAAGTGTTTCTCGCCAAACATAAAGGAAGGAAGGCAAGGGGGGGGGGGGGGGGGGGGGGGGGGGGCTGGAACACGCTCCAGCCCACCTTGAAAACAAGCGAAACATAAATGCAGTCAAACCAAAGCATAAATAACACGATAAAGATAGGCGCCCAAATATTTCAAATGCAAACGGGCCGGACCGAACGAGCAAATGTTAATGGGATGATGCGGAAGTGAAGTATGGGCCTCGTTAAAAACCTATCTTGGAAAACCCATTGGGACAAAACCAAGACAGGGAAAAAGAGCACACCATACTCACTTGTCCCATTACCAAAGTCATTCGGCCGTTAAGCAGACCAGAGTGGTTAGCTTAACCTCCGGAACAAGCCGGCTCAATCGACTAAGTATTCGACCAACTCCTTGGTTGAATGCCTTAGTCTGGGAACGCGTCACTGGGCCGGTTGGGACGGCTATGGACTCCTCAGCATCAAGCTCTCCAGCTGCTCCCGGGTACAAGTCCTCAGCAACCTCGGCATCCTCGGCCATGATCATATCACAGTGGCGCGAAGCTACCGTGCGCTGGATTATGACTGAACGCCTCTAAGTCAGAATCCGGGCTAGAAGCGACGCATGCGCCCGTCGCCCGAT
>JAIUCV010000068.1:3250000-3257500 GCA_026724425.1 Erythrophleum ivorense
ACAAACAAAATCAGATTAAAATTCCAAGTACTTTTTTTTTTAGACCCCCAGTGACTCCTCAGACATTTCAATGTATGTTGGTGGAAATCCCAAAAATGGCATAAGGTATATATAGGGGGGGGCGACCCTTTGGGGTTGGAATGGGCGTGGGATGGGTCGTACAGACGGATGGGATGGGTTATGGTCGAGGGATTGGTGGTGCATGGTCGACGGTGTCCGAGTGCCGGGTGGACCGCCGGACTGTCGTCGGAAAAATTTTCCGGCCAGTTTTCCGGCGAGTTTTCCGGCGAGTTTTTTCCGGCAAAAAAAAAAAAAAATTGGAAATCGAATGTCCGTGACTTGATTGTTTGCGCGCTTGTGCGGCTTTGGCTTGGTTTTGTCCGTCTTTAACAGTTCTTTCCGATACTATCGGAAATTGAATAGTTTCACGATTGACATTATCGGGTTAACTGACGTTCGACGTATGAGTGGTGATCGGATAGCTAGTGTTTGTAGGCTCCATGCTCGCGCATCCAACTACATACCAACTATCCAAAATCAGTTTCTTTCACGAACATTTTTATGCTCGTTGTCCGGAACTGCGGCCCGTGTTGCGTACCCAACTGTAAGGAATTGTTGAGTTTCGCTCCCAACGTTGTTTGCGGTATCTCTTTTGGTGGGATGCCGTGAACACACAAGCCGGCACTTGTGATCCTCGCACCTTGGCATTGAATGATGCCTTGTTTGTATAGGTGAATGAGCTGTCGGCTGAACTCTCGGATGCGGAACGGTTATTGACGGTGAGTGAAGCAATTCAATCCCGCCATAGCTCGTTTGTCCCACAGACAAAAGATGACGGTCAAGACCTTGTTCCAT
Organism: Erythrophleum ivorense; assembly: GCA_026724425.1. Taxonomy (NCBI): domain Eukaryota; kingdom Viridiplantae; phylum Streptophyta; class Magnoliopsida; order Fabales; family Fabaceae; genus Erythrophleum; species Erythrophleum ivorense. The sequence continues at coordinate 3,250,856 of JAIUCV010000068.1, forward strand.
CTTGCTTGCGATGGGTTTTGCATAAATGTCGGAGTTGTTGCTTTTGCTGGGTTTGCATGGACGTCAGAGTTATTGCTTGCGCCGGGTTGACTTGAATAAGAGCATGTATCGCGTGCGTTCATGTTTTTCCTATAGGCGGTGATGCGCGTGCGTTCTTGTTAGCCTAGCAACGGTGAAAATGCGTGCGTTTGATAACACAGGTTTTAACCCAAATATTATACTGCAAGTGCACAGACAATCACAGTAGTATAGAAGGGATCGAATCCACAGAGACCAAGGTTACACTACAAATCTTTGAGAGTAAAGTAGAGCTAAGACAATATATGGTTTTGTTTGTGACTAAAGGGCATTCAAAGCACTAGTAAAACGATGTATATAAATTCAAGTGCTAGACTTCAGGGAGATTCGCAGGGAAATCAAGAAATGCATAGATTGATAAACGAGCAAAGGAAATCATTAAGCAACGTTCTAGAACTCAAGTCACGATTATATAATCAGCCTACTGTCGTAGCGCCAATTACTATGTCTAACAATCTAAGATTCTAAATTGTCGTTTGAATTCAGGAGGTTAAACATGCATTAAGATCAAGCTTAATATGTTCACAAAACGCCATAACATCAACTTTCGCAGGCTATGGACGTTTTGCTCATCTAAGTTCTTTCAGGCGTTTAATCAAACACTTTTGGTGCGCTAAACAACCTATGATCAGAAACTAGGTAGCTAATCAAGTTTCAGCAATAAGAACAACAACAGATGAAGAACCACGGGATAAATCCCTGTCAAACAATCTCTATTTTAGCAATTCATGAAATCCCTTTGAAAAACCCTAAAATCTAACTAAGAGACTACTCAGACATGGTGAAAGAGAAATCACAAAGAGATGAAGAGAATTGCATAATGATATTAAGAAAATAAGGGTTTAGAATTCTTCTCCAAAAACTCCAAGTGTAAATCTCAAAATCTCCAAAACTATAAAAGTGAAAAGTGTTTTTTCTCCAAACTGGGCGTGGGGGGCGTCTCCTTTTTGCTCAGAGGGCGGCTCTCCTTTTATTCCTTCGCGTCCCAACTAGGTAAAATAGCTTTCCTTATTTTGCTTCGGGTAGTTGGAGCAGGTGCTCCCGTCGCGGAGCGGGTGCTCCCGGATGAGAAGTGGTACTTCTGCGTAAGTTGGACTCTTTTGTTCAGTTTCATCTCCTTTTTGCTCCGAACGCTCTAGCTGCTCCAATCCTCGCCTATTGCCTCCTAGTTACCTGAAATATCCTGACAAAGACTCAAAAGACTCTAGAAAACATTAGTAAACAAGGGTTAGAATGAGCCAAAATCTCCACTTATCAATTCCCCCAGACTTAAACCTTTGTTTGTCCTCAAACAAAACTCAGTCTCAGTCATAAGAAAGAAGGTGGAAACTCGCAAGATCTCAGAAACCGTGATATAATCTGCAGACCACATACTTTAGGACCAGAGCAACACATTCTCACCAAAACCTCTCCAACATTCATCACTCACTCCAATCCATACTTGAAGTTCAGACCCTGTGAGGTTTATCTATCAAACAATAGACTCTCTACATTTATTAAAGGTGGCGTGAACTTCTTATGAAGGGCACTATCTAGAAAACGAGATTTGGTGCATTTTATGGTGAGGTTTAAAGTGTTTGGAAGGTTAGAGTGTTTAAAGGGTAAAAGTGTTTGAAGTATTTAGAGAGTAGTGTTTAGAGGGTTACCATTTTTTTTTTGATGGTAGATGCAAGATGTTGCGCAAAATGGCAAGAGAGAATGGACTTGTTGATGTCCACAACCTCTAATCACTCTCTTTCTTTCTTGATTAACAAACTCCAAACTCCACTTCTTCTTCCACGGGGCTTGTCACGTGCTAAGGGACATATGTCTTCGAGTTTTTGAGACCCTTTCCTTCATCCTTCAAATTATATATATATATATATATATATATATATATATATATATCTTTTTTTTTTTTTTTTTTTTTTTTTTTTAGATGAAAGATGGAAGGATGAAGGGGGTCTATACATATGCATGTCCCTTAAGACACAAAGAATGAGACAGTAGATATCGTACCCCAAACAACTGGACGACTTAAATTTTCTGCATGGTTTGCTCGGAGCCGGTGCTCCAAGGTTAAGAGCAGGTGCTCGGTCCATTTTTCTCCTACACTCACGATTCTTCAGCAAGAGTGAGTTAGAGGTTGCGTCAGTCCTGTTCTCTCCGACCCTTTTGCACACATCTGCATATAAGAGAGAGATAAAAACACAAGAGTACATATGGGTTGAAAAGTCGTTAGGCTTTTTGGTGGGTACTAGCTAAAGATGAGCTAGCTATTCAGGATCAGCAAGAGCGGTATAAAGGGAAAAGAAGTCCTGAATATGTATGGTGTAACTCTCTTCACTATCTAGTGCCCAAAACAAGAAGTATTTAAAGTTCAGTTTAATCCAGATAAAATAGAGTCTATGTCATTCTGATGAAACCTCGATGGGAGGGAAAATATTCTGGACGGAGTAGGATCCGATTGTGCAGAAGCTTCAGCTCGTCCTTGTACTCTAATTATGCAGCAATGGTCACTAGAGAGATGGTAAAATCGAGGTATCAGCTCGCTAATGGTTTAAGACTCATCATAGATCTTGGTCCTAGTTCCCACATAAGTTTTGACTTGACTCATACGACAAACTGACTCAATGAAACAAAAACAAAGGAAGAAAATAAAGAAGTGCAGAAAGCGACCCTCCCTCTGACTTACTCCACATCGTCCCCGATGTGAGAATAAATCTGAGAAGTGTCTAAAATAAAGAGAAATAAAAAGAATATGATGAAATGATGGAGGAAAAATGTTACTGGGAATCACCGAGTGGTGTGTTCTTCCGGACTCTGACTTTCGTTGCTGTCGTTGCGGCGCCTACGACGTGAGAGTCACTCAGAAGGGGCCGCCGCTGCTGTGGTGGTGGAGGAGCATCCTCGGGCTAACATCTGCAAGATCCTCTGCATGAGGCTATTGTTCTTCTTCTGGGATGCAACCATCCAGCGTCTGTACTCAGCGATATCATACTCGTCTGAGATGGGTGGAAGGTCAAACTCGCTGTCGTAGGCGGGGGTAGTGAATGGTGCATCAGCGGATCGCTCTGATGTCTCCATGTCCTCCAGGTGAGGTGGTTGTGCTCGTGAAGAGCTAGGGCGTGCCGGTGCAGGAGCATCTCTGTGTGGAGCGGATGTAGTCTGGAGTGGGGCGTGCAGGAAGCGAAGATCTTCCAGGGTGTTCAGCTGAGTGATGGACGGGTCGGGAAGGGAGACGTATTGCAGTACTCCATGCTCGTTCTTGAAACGGTAGGTGTTTGCGTCTCGGAGGATCTGGGAGTTGATCAAATGCGCTGTGTCCATCAAGTCTAGCTTATCATAGCGCTTCGCAGAATTTAGAGGAACTCTGGCGATCTCAAAGAGAGTGGTGAGCAGGCTACCGATGCGCTCTGTTTTTCCTGAAGCGCCGCTCCGCACTTTGTCCTTGACCGCGCAGATTGTCATCGCAAACTGAGTGCCAAGGCTGATGGAGTGTTCCACGGCGAACTCTCTACCAAATGGCTCGCGCACGATCTCTCTGCAGCCATAGTATAGCAACATCAGCTCATCCATGTGGACTTTGTTGCCGGCGTATCGGTTGAAAAACATATGGCTGATGATTCTTGCGCAGATGCGCACAGCGGGGTGGCGGATAAGAGACTGGCTGGCGGAGTTGGACCGGTAAGGTCCGTTGGCGATGGTCTGCCAGAAACGAGACGCGATGCCGAATTTCTTCGGGAAGGTAAGGTCTGCGTCTTCTGAATGGAACCCGTAGAGATCGCAGAAGTGCTCCATGGGTATGCTGTACTTCTTTCCTCCAGCAAAGAAATAGAGTGTGGCTTCCTTGACCAGTGGTGTCTCCGGATTCGCATAGGTGATGCGTACGGTGGCAAGGCACTGTCTAGCCAGGTCGGGGTAAAGAGGTGAGGTCTCTAAGGCAAAACCCATGAGCTTGGCGTGAAGGAGGATACTCTGCACTTGGTCGTGGATGCCAAGTCTCTTGAGTGTCTCAGCGCACATCAGACGTGTGGGCTCCATCTCGACATTGAGCAGCTTGTTGTAGTAGAAACAATCTACTTGGTCCCAGCGGCTGTCGGAATTCTCAGGAATGGTATCGTCGGGAAGGTTAAAGGGCACGCCATCAGGTCGCGGCCAAGGGTAAGTCGACGAAGTGACGTCGCTTGGGCCGGCTACGTGCTTGTCCTTCCGCGTAGAGAATCTCTGCTTAGGAGCCATATCCTGTAGAATAGGCAAACACGCAAGAGAATGAGATACAAGTGCTTGGCGAATCCAAGTACAATGATGAAGGACAAAATCTACTCGGTTCCAAATTTGAGAGCTTCAGTGATTAAATGGTTCATAGATGCAGCAATCAGCTCAACACAAGAGTAAACCGACGCAAATCACACAATCAGAATTTCGCTAGCACAATATACCCACTTTTTCCATATTTCTACAGATTTTTCATGTGTTAAATTTGCAACAAAAGCTCTCACAATCAAGTCGAAATCAATCATTATACCATCTAGAACATATGTGAGCAAGCAAATCAGGTAGTATATCACCCAAAAGTTCACATTACCCATCAAAATCGCGACTGTAAAAGGGGGTTTCAGAGAGATACCTTGCTTGGTTTGCGAAATTGATGAGAGATACAGAGAGAGGAGAGAAATCCGACCGGTTTAGACTCAAAAATCGCTCGAAACGGTTGAGAATCCAGAGAGTTAGAGTTTGAAAAAAATCGAGAGGGAGAGGAAGAAGAAGAAGGAAACCGTCGTTTGAGGAGAGAAAAGTAAGCGACGAGGGGGTTTTAAAAACGAAATCGGTCCGGTTTTCGGAGAACCCGAGGGTTTAAAGCAATCTATTGTGAAATTTAACCGGATTTGAATCGATTTCGGGTTTAAGAAAACTTACCTGGTTCGCGCATGGCGAGCACCCTAGCGGAGCAGGTGCTCCGGATCAGAATAGGGTGCTCCGACGATTTTTCCGCGTTATCTTCTTCCCTTGGTGAGCCTGCTGGAGATTTCCATAGGGCACTCCCATCGACCTTCCACTCCTTGGCTATTTTTTTTTTTTTTTTTTTTTTTTTGAAACAGAAAAACAAAACTAAAAATTAGTGGTTAGAAATTAAAAGGACTCAAAGTTAGAGACTCTTACCTGTGGGTTGGCTCCCACCAAGCGCTTGTTTTAAGTCATTAGCTTGACTTCGTTGCACATATGTTAATCATAAGAATCAAAAGGTTGGGCCAATGCATCTTTTGTCCTTCTCCTGTTATTGCAAAAAACAACATGTGCCAAACAACATCCAACTATCCATGCCAAAGAGGCCAACTTTACATTAAACAACTCTACCACGAATAGAGCATATAACTTGAAATTTTCTTTGATGCTTAAATGTTCATGAGGATCAAATGTATTTGATGGAAAAATAAAGTCAACTTCAGGTTTAAAAGAGTTCATTACAAAATAGTCAACTTCATCTCCATCAATCATGTAAAACACTATATCCTCTTCTCTAAAATCTATCTCAACCTTAGAACCTTCTGCCTCATTCAAGATTTTATCTACATCAAGCACATCTCCTAGGTAAGATTCTTCAAGAATAGATTTAGATTCCTCAAGCACTGGAAACTTAAACTCTAGATCATGAGCATTCAAAGCACTGAGATGATTAATATCAAAACATATTTCATGGTAATCTCTAGCAAGCTTTTCTACTCTTAGAGTGTCTAGTCTCTGCGTCTCACATATCAAATCATGACATTCATCAATGAGAATGGGAGTGTATACACTAGAAGCTACAACATCAATGCATGGTATGTGACTGTCCTCATAATCATGGGTTTCCACGGTTGAATCGCATGTACCTTCTAGTGGGCATGGTGGAACCCAATAAATTACCTCTTCAAGTGCTTGAGCTATCCCTATCTCATAAAATGTGAGCTCTCTTCCTTCAAGTGCTGCTCGATGCGACATGATGTTCAGTCGGATCATGATCGCAAGATCACTCCTTGTCAACATTGTATTTTCTTCGCAAAGCTTATCCAACTCCACTTTTTGTTCCGGCGTGAGCACATTTTCATCAAGTGGTGGCTCCTCATATGTTTCATCTTGAATGTTCTCATCAGACATGGTATCCTCTTCTCGTGGCCAATCATTGTAGTCCATAGCCATCACCTGTAAGAAACAAAAATGAGTAAAAGAAAAAGTTAGTAAAAGTCAGGGTCTTAGACTAAACTCTAGTCCTAGACTCGTAGGTAACGCAATTGGTCCCCGGCAACGGCGCCAAAAACTTGATAACACAGGTTTTAACCCAAATATTATACTGCAAGTGCACAGACAATCACAGTAGTATAGAAGGGATCGAATCCACAGAGACCAAGGTTACACTACAAATCTTTGAGAGTAAAGTAGAGCTAAGACAATATATGGTTTTGTTTGTGACTAAAGGGCATTCAAAGCACTAGTAAAACGATGTATATAAATTCAAGTGCTAGACTTCAGGGAGATTCGCAGGGAAATCAAGAAATGCATAGATTGATAAACGAGCAAAGGAAATCATTAAGCAACGTTCTAGAACTC